>CM021544.1:10027121-10039850 GCA_010994315.2 Pisaster ochraceus | reverse complement strand
TTTATATCGGTTGTGAGTATCGGTACGTGTGGATCTATTTTGGGAGGAGTGTTGGATCTGTACAAAAACAAATTCTTTTTTAGCTACAACACTCCCCTCAAAGTAGATTTACACTTGGTTGTACCAGCGGGTTTACTAGTTATAGTTACTTCTTACTTTCCATCCATGCAAGTCTTCAGACACCATTTACACCGGCATGATAACACGTTCATAACACCAATACACGATTTATATACAGCTCTTTGTCAAACGAACGTCTCAAAGCATTTATCATTTTACAATAGGCATACGGCACTTGTTGTAGAAGTTTTGTTTTTCTACCTTTATATTATTATTTTTTATATTATTTTCAAGACAAAATTAAATAGCTCATTTTAAAGGTAAACGTACAAAAGGTGATGAGTCACAGTCTGTGGCCAGCCATGGCAGAACCGACAAGACAAACCCGTTTTCTTAACGATAAGTGCACTTGGCTCTACATCATAAATTACACACATACACACGAGCCAACTACGGTTTAACGTTCAGTAGAGTTCAACCAATCTTTGCCCAATACCGTTGAGCGACTTGTTTATTACGTTTTGCGGAAACGTCTTGGAAGTAGAAAACCTAACGCTGACGTAAACGGAAATCAGAGTTAGTGTCCGCACGTAATGCACGTTACTAAGCACGTTTTTGGTTACTGTCGGAATTCGTCACTGGTCAAACTTTCGGAAATGATGATCGTAAGAGTATAGAATTGAACTCTTTATCGAGCAGTGCTGCATCATCAAATTGCATACTGCAGGGTAACGCTGCAACTATCTTCATCTGGCCCCTTATCAAACAGACAGTCATTGCTAAAAAATATCAGTGAAACACCGGGTTGTAACACGAGAGGGAAGAGTGTCAAGTTTCAAGTTGGCGACCTTCCCGGATCAAACCTAACCCAATAGTAGTGCTACACGGTAAAGCACTATATTGTTCTTCTTCTAATTTTGCTAAAGGCGAATTTTGGAGGCGGAATTGTAGCAAGATTCCTTACAACGACTGGAAATTGACTTTTCCCTCATCAGGTACACAATGTTAGGAACTTAACACTGGGGCATGACCCTTCCATGACCATGTGTAGGAAATTCAGTCTGCATTGCGGTAAGATTTAAGAAAAGAAAACAAGAAGAACAAAACAACACGAACACTAAACTTTCAAAACACATCATTAAAGTTACGGAAGAGAAGAAATGTAAAAAAAAAGTTTCTTTGAAAATCACTGCTACATCAGCTGTAATTTATTGTTGTCAAATGGCTTTTTCAAGTTCATGCTTCATATAATCATTGTTCTCCCCAGTTCTGTGTTTCTTGTTATTATATTTATTTATTAAGTTATTCATTTATTTATTCATTTCCGATCATTGATTTGCAATGGTCCACCCAAAGACACAACCCTTAATAGATGCGGTTTTGCTATGCCTTTCACAGCGGCCGCACACGCCATTGACCTCTGTGGAATAAACGGCAGTTCACTTATAGGCTTCTTTTTCAGACGCCTGTAAAATACTGCCCAGTATCAATTAATAAGAGCCCACAATATTTGCTATTTTTCCCCACACACGAAGCGTACTCAAATCTGAAATATCATGTTTGACACCAAACATGCCAGATAAAATTATCACCGACTTCTGAAATTTAATTTTAAATTAACACACAAAACAAAGAATAACAATGTACAACCATGGGATGTATAACAACACTTACAATTGACTTCTGCTATTAAAATACGTCCGTGTTTTTTTAACACCAAGTGGCGATCTCTTGGGTGTCTTTATTTGACAACACCCATGGTCTCAAATTAAAATCTCATGTGTTGCAGTGTAATTGGACTCAGTGACCCGGATATGGCCGTGGACAAAAACGTTCAATAACTAATACGTGGAAGGGCAGTCTCAAAACAAGGTAAGTCAACTGAAAGATGGCGAATTAAAAACCTACTCCGGAAGCAGGGAACCGTGTGGAATTTTTATTTGAACCAGGGTCAACAAAATGAAAGGTATCGATGGAGATATGTCCTAGCTAGATTGAAATGATCATATCCTAGTTCCATCCCGTTGTACCCGATTGGGTCTACCGAAGAATTACCCAGCAGCTCCCGATGACGCATTTGCTGTCTCCACCGACACACGTAACAGGCGCAAATGAATATTGCCCGCACTGTCATAACCTAAATAAAACATTTATTAAATCGTCAACGACATTCAACACCTTATCCTTATGACTTTTCCCGGAGCATTGGCGGCAAACGGCCGGTGGTTTTGATCGGGTCCCCGGGGGCGTGGGAACGGGCTGAAATTCAGTAGGAGACCTCAATCAACTCCAAGGCCAAGACGGGGGAAATAGGTCTTCTTTACAACTTTCCGCGGATCGGACATAGTTGACGTTTTACATGATTGTCTTTTAATGAGGTTCAAAGCCGGCAGCCGAAATAGCACGGATTTGCGTGTAACCTTGAGTGAATCACGTCATTCTACATCAGGGAGACGACTAAATAACTAAGTAGTGAACACGCGTGCCGTTAGCTCAAATTCTAAAGCATCTTCGGTGTTACGTTACGTGGACCCTGCAATTTATTCGTGCAGATAAGTGGGTCACGGTCTTGTAATGCTTGTCATTGTCAACCAAATTGAATTTAAAAATCAAGCCTCGTCGTGGCGACTCTTAACCAACACGACCTTGACGTTTGAGTGTCATGACAGAATGAACTTGCGAGCTTCTTTTTTGTCAAAATGCAAAATCGAATTTTGTCCTAATCGGCAACGATGTAACCATAATTGCTTCTTTTCACACAGGTATTGAATAAACGATAGTTGAGATGGGTTTGTATTAGATTATTCTGTAAGCGCTAATACATGCAGCTTTAAGCTGTGGGCTCGATGAAAAGTTGAAAAGGTTCGAGGAAAGGTGCAAGAATGCCTCACTTTTGGTTGGAATGCGAATCTTGTTCTAACCGGCGTCGATGCTTTCTGTCTTTACGTGAGAAACATAATCATAAATGCTTCCCTTCACCAAGGTATCGAACAAACGATAGTTGAGATGAGTAAGGGTGTTTGTGTAAGATTGTCCAGTATGCGCCCATACAGGCAGCTTTAGGCTGTGGGCTCGATCCTAAGACAGTTGAGAAGGTTTGCGGAAGGTGTAAGTTAGACTGGTCCCCTGTCTTTATCCGCAAGGATAAAGACAGACACTGGTCTTCAGGCTCAATTGTTTCATTGGATACAATTATTTCATTGGATAAGCGTGCTGTGACGTAAGCTTTCCATACCTATGTTATGATTGGTCCAGGTATTGTATTATATGCAATAAGTGTATATACACCTGTGAATTGATTGCGAATCTCCGTGTGATATGAACGCGAGGTCAAAGGTACATCTGGCAACATCCGGTCAGGCAGGTATCTGGCGTTATTCACGAGACTCGAAGTGTGATGTCAGATGTTCAGGCTAGGTGTAAGTATGCCTCATGGCAAAGGATAACAATTCTGTATATTTTTGGGTACGATACAGTAACATTCTTCTTCTTGAATAGTGTTGTTACCAACGGCTGTCAACCAGCGGCTCGTCAATGAAGTAGTGAGAGGGGCACAGGGGAGTGAACTCTTTTCTAGGGAAACTCCAGGAAAATAAGTATGGTAAACATGACTTAATGACTGTTTCCAAAGAACTATATCAATTTAACCAAAGGGAAGTTGCATTTATGTTTATATACCTCTTCTTAGCGGTCATGTAATGCAGCCCGCACGGGATAGAGGTTGTCATACACTTATCTACCGTACTGGATACTTTGATCAAACAAACACTATCTATATGTTGTAGAGGTACAACACACACACATTGTCTCTGTGCAAATACCAAGGTAGTTTAAAACAATGAGTTATAATAATAGTTATTTAAATTTTATTTTATTTTAAAGGTAACACTATTGTAAGGGACCGAATCTCAAGAAGGAGGGAGCACGTGCCACCTCTTGCTTCGCTAGTTTGTCTTGATAAATAATATGTATCTGGTCAGATAAATTATTGAAGAATTGTTTCTTTTTCACTTTATGGTTTATGGTTTGTATATAGTGGTGTTTGTTTGTTTGTCTGTTTGTTGGGGGTATTGTTGTTATTAGGGTTTTTGTTTTACTTTAAAGGAACCAGGTAAAGTCTACAAACATCCGGGTGATAATTGACCCAGATTCGGGCCAGGTCCCGTGGGGCCTGACCAATTTCTGGGTCAGTATGACCCGGAATATTCGTCAAAATTACCCAGAAAGGGTTCAACTGACGCAGAATTATATTTAAAAGTCCACTTTTTAAACTTACAGCGTCAGGCTCCTGGGGACCCCGGAACCCGGGTAAATGTTAACTTAGTAGGAGATTTTAGATTAAAGGGCAAAATAATACGGCAAATAATAGTACAGATCTACAAAAACTGCTATCTTAAAAGACTACGGAGACCATGAACTGACATTGCAATTTTATACAATTTATGTGCTTGATGTTAAACAAATGCACATACTCACTTGATGTATCGTAGAAAACACCGTTGAGCTCGGCTGGGCAGGGTCGGTTATTCAAGCCAACTGGGCTAGGCGGCCAGCACATGATTGTATCAAAGTAGCTATCACAGTACACAGCTGAGAATATTAACAAAACAATGTAATAAGTAATTATGCATATTCTGCAAGGTTTGTTATAAAGCAATAACAGAATACAATGATGTAAAGCAGGAATCCAATCTGTCACATTTTTTCTAGGGTTGGTGGCGGCTGTATGATTGGGAAGCAACCCAAATCATTGACTTATCACCTAATTGCAATTGGCTTAAAAAGGGTTAGAAGTTGTTACAGTATTAAGTGTGGCAATCATTCTCAAATTAACTCTGGCGCAGATGTAAGAAGACGAGGATGAAAGAAGAAGAAGATCAAAATAGTCAATGCAGAAAAAGAAAAGAGAAAAATTACGGTCACATGTAACGCTCCAGATTCTCCGTTCAGCAACACTTATTGTAGTTGTTTCTAGGTCTTCCCCAATTTCCACTTTATAAAGAATCCAGATGTTCGTAGTTTATAATTTATCATAATTGGGCAACTGTGTCAGATCAATTTTTGCCGCCATATAAGTTTAAAGAAAAGGGATATTTGTTTCATTTGTTTTATTATTAATGTTGTTGTGTGTGTGATGGCAACTGTTTCCACAAATGGGAACAGACTGCGACACATACACACTTGATTGTCGATGGACCTATTTCTTCGTCCCCATCCGCTAAATGCCTCTTGTGGAAAATGAATGTGACGTGCATAACCCATCCAAAGTTAAATTAAATTAATTACTAGCAAAATCAAAGCAAACACCAGCACTAGTTTAAATATCCCGGGTAAGAAATGGGGGGGGGGGGCAGTTGGCAAGGTCAACGTGGCAACGATTGTGGGTGGTCAGTGACCGGAATTGCTGGTCAGAAATGTATTGCTGGCACGAATGCCGGATCATGTTCACCCGTGAAACAAGGTTATGCCGAAACGGAAATGCTTCTGACCCCAACAAACCATGACCTTTTCCGTTTCTGATTGTGCGCTCTTGTTTCCCCTTTCTTTTCAGATAGGGCATTGTGCTTCGTATGATAGACCTTGCACACATGATGTCATTTAAATAGGGCGCCCTCGGATAGAGGTAAAACAAGACGGCTGCATATGACCCACGCGTACAAAGATGTGTTTTTAAATACACTACGGCGTAACCAAATTCTGTTATTTCGGTGACGGGAACGGGGCTGGGGAGGGTTCCTCCTCCCCTCTGGTTAAAATTTAACGCCAATTTTCTTTTGAAGAGTTGTGGTCGAGCATCTTGTTATAGTTAGGCATTTTCTAAGACTGTTTCCCTGTCCTTATCCGCAAGGATAAAGACAGGTACTGGTCTCAAGGCCCAATGATTTCATTTGATACATCACGTAGCATTGTTTTGTTCTATGAGTGTCCGTGTGAAATGAATGCTAGGTCAAAGGTACAGTTGCCAACATCCGGTCTGGCAGATATCTGGCGTTTTATTCACGAGCCTCGAAGTGTGACGTCAGATGTTCGGGCTAGCATTTTCTAAGCTTGGATCTATAACTTGGCCGATGAGGGCGTTTGTGTCCCGAAGAATGACTAGAACTTATTTATCTATCCGATGGGACATCGCGCTGGGGGTGTTTTTTTTTATCAAAACAAAGTGTGATCATGAAATACCTGCCCACCCCTCCATCAGTATCAGTCTCAAAACGCAAAGCAGTTGTTTTAAACCTGGTGCAAAAAAAAAAATAATACCAAAATAAAAAATGCGTTGGTGATAAAGAAAACAACTCGTATGTCTTAGTTTTGTCCAGTAGTGATGTCCAATATCCTGCCGACAGTTTAGACCTTGTATTATAAAAAAATTCCCCTGTCAGTTAGTAAAAAGTACAAGTGTACTTTCCGCAAGTAAAATGTTGGATGAAACGGCTGTGTGCAACAGTTGCTCCTTATCCCAACACGGAAAGCCTGTACTTTCCTATGTATCAGACAATGCAGACACACGCACACAGGGGCAGACACTCGTTTTCCAGAGAGGTCGAGACTACCATTATGAAAATATACACAACGATCATTTCTATAGCAACTTCATCAAAACATAACTCTCCTGGGGCCTAATCACATAGTGTTCCTTCGCTTCATTACACTTATCCCTCATGCGTTACTTTTTTTGTCTTCAATGCTTGCGTGGGTTAACAAAGGAAGCACATCGTCTCGAAAGAATAAAACGATGAGTGAAATCTATACCTGCTCAATCGAGTATTACCAGGCTAGAAAAGACGAAAAAAAAAGGAGATAGGGAGTGCGAGAAAAAGAAAGAGTGATAAATACCAGTTGGATTTGTAACTTTTAAGAGTGGGG
Source organism: Pisaster ochraceus (assembly GCA_010994315.2). NCBI lineage: Eukaryota > Metazoa > Echinodermata > Asteroidea > Forcipulatida > Asteriidae > Pisaster > Pisaster ochraceus. The sequence goes on along the minus strand of CM021544.1, from coordinate 10,032,929 downwards.
ACACAAAAATATAAGTTCGAATTCACAACATGTAATCAAAGGTCTGTCTAAATGTGATATGTGGCTACAATTCAGAAAGGAACTGGTAGTTGGTATATTAATTTAATCTGGCTCAGCGTTAAATTTTGAAAGAAAGACAGAGTTGTACCGTTTGCTTCAGAGATTTAGAGATTACTGAATTATATTACTGTCATTTTAGCATCGCATGCATGGCAATATTTATTGAGTCCATGTAGCCGTTTGCGCATTCCTGCGTCGTGCCGTTGCACTGTCGCGTCGTGTTACCGCATATTCGCAATGTGGTTTCGCGTCCTGCCAGCACATACTTTGAACTACTTGGGCCGTCGCATTGTCGTGTCTTGCCGTCGCATTGTCGCATCGTGCAGTCGCGTCCAGTCCTGCCGTCGTATGGTCTTGTACCGCTTATATGGCACTCGCATGGTTGTGTCGAACCGTTACGCCGTGTCGTGCTGTTGCCTTGTTTTCTGCTGTTGATATGAGACCGTCGCATTGTTGCGTCGTGCCGTCGCATTGTTGGACTGTCAACAATTGACAGTTGACGGCGCAAATGGCGAAGACCAACAATCATGACGGGCGACAAGGCACTTTACAAGTGGTACAGAACATTGCGACGGCACGACGTGACAACGCGGCGCCACGGCGTGACTAGGTCATATATACTCGATAATTTAAGCCAAACATGCGACGTTCTATGGAAGTCCATCAGAAAATAAAAAGTCGGGTGTTGTAGGAGTCGAGTCCATGACTCATACTTGAATCCGACTCGAGTCATGTTTTGGTTAATTCGAACAGAACTCAAGTAACATCAGAAAAAAACTCAGAATCGATTATCAATACCCGTACTCGAGACTCGGTATCGTTAATCGGAAGACACGTTATGTTTCCCTTACTATAACTTGTACTACATAATTCTAAAACTTAACATTTTTCATCGTGCAGAGATGGTAACGCGTCACTGAAGCAATAATAATTTTAAAAAAATGCCTAGCACAAAAGAAAACTAATTCTAAACCATTACCTTGTTTAGTAATCTAAAAAGTTCCATCTTGTAAATCTAGTGATGGATTTACCCAATACTGTACAGTTTCACTAATTATGCCACGATTTAAACAAAGGTAAGCAATTCAAGCCACCAAGTTTACTGTACAACTCTGGCTTTGGGATACCTCCAACTTAAAATTCCTCTTTCAAACAAACCCATTTGTTTTTGCTGCCCGATGACGTCCGTTTCGAAATTTCGCTGTGAAGGAGTTCCAAACTTACGGAACAATTGTGTTTTCTCAAAATGCTATCTCGCCGCGGCAAGGTACTATTTCGCGAGTTGCTATCTCGCCGCGGCGAGTTACCAACTGCGAGAGAGCCGCAAATTAAGTCTAACAAGGAGGTTAAAACCTTACCACTTCAAAAACCCTTTGCACGACGACATCTATCTCTCGTCATCCAATAACGCATTGTGTGACACAGTCATGCTGCGGCTCACTCGATATAGTAACTCGCCGCGGCGAGATAGTAACTCGCCGAGGCAAGATAGCATTTTGAAGAAAACAAATTGTTGTGGCCCTTTAACGCTTCCGTACAAACTAAATGATATTTTGAACCAGTTCAACCTGAGGTTAGATACATGAAATCTGTCCCCCAGTCTCAAGTGGATGCTATCAACTGGAAAATCGGGGCATCTCAAAACTGAATTTGACTTTGGAGTCTCTCTGTTAAAGCATCTGATAATGCGGTTGATTTTATCATTCGACTACTACGGAGAATGCAAAAGCTCCCTAGTTCGCTACTTTGATCTGGTTTCCTGCATTGCTATTTTAGAAATAATAATTGGACAACCTATTATGGTTTTGTGACAATCCTGGAGAGTGTTGCAGTTTTGTTCTTGTTTTACTTACCACTAGTTGGTGAACAATAATCCACAAGGTTCTCGTCGACCGTTCTTCTCAGGTTGCAGTTGTCTCCCTCTGAAAGTTCCGTCAGCTTGTACAAATCCATATAAGCTTGTTTGTACTGCTGCTGATATCCGTCCACAATAGAGGAATTGCAGTACTGCTGAGGTTCAGGTGGCAGGGCCGGTGACGCCGAAGCGTTGGTACGGGCGAAGAATGTGTAAGACATGTTGGTATCTGCGGTTGAGCTTACTGGTGGCGAGTCTGTTGTATTGGTTGGGATAGCAGTAGTTGTATTGTTGACCTGACCGTAAGTGTACGATAAACTTGCCAACAGCAAAACGAGCACCTACACATCAGAAAAACAAACAATATCGATGTGTTATTTGTATATATAACCTATATCAAATCTGGATCAAATACACGGACAACAGTTCTACGACGTCAGAGAGGAGTAACACAAGTAGGTGACTCGCAAACCTTCCGACAAGTTTGTTTTTCTGCAAATCGGGATCAAGCTTGAAGCTCGGAATATTTTATCCCGGACTTGATTGTGAAATTGCCAGCGACAAGCACGACTCGTTTAGTTGGTGCACATTTGTATGAGAGTTTTACTTTGAGCTCGAGACGTTGCCATTCTCAAACAGCCAGAGTATCGTTAGCCAATCAAGTCTTGCGTTGATCACCGTCGAGTCATCATCGTGTGGTGACGGACAAAATTAAAATGCTACACAAACAAATGGCTCGCGTGTCTGTAGTGAAGGTGCATCATCTTCGAAACGCAATCGCTCAACTTTCAGCAGAGGTATTTATACGGTGGCCCCGAATGGACATCGCATATCGTAAATTCGTGCGCACTACGTGTATGCGAGTGACGTAGTTTGCAAAAGTGTGCAAAACCGTACGCGATGTCGTGGCATGTGTGAATACGGATGCAAACATACTAATTTGCAGTGACGCGAATGTTGTTCCATACATTGTCGCATGCCTTTGAAGACAAGATGCAGACAACGTGTTTATTAACCTTGGGCGGACGTGGCGCACACGGCATGGAAGTAGTCAGGACCCTGTAAGCATGACTAGACGATATGTGTACCCAGGAACCTGGTACCAGGCTAGTCTCGCCATTCAGAAGACCACTCGCCTCGCTTTTGCCTCGCTCTCGTCTCTCTTCAATGAGCTGTGGATCATTATAAGTTGCATGGAAAGGTATGCAACCAAGTATGCAAAAAATATATATATATAAATACAAAAGTAATAAATATAAAAGCACATTGCACATGTATCCCCTCTATTATGCGCATATTTTCTCCTCCAAAAATAATAATGCTAATACAAGTATACAATATAAATATATAAACATATAAATCACGACATTCCTGAAGCAATGCACACGAATTCACGAAAATGCACGCCGTCGCATTACTTAAGCGCAGATATTCGCGCAAGAAATGACGACACCAGATCACAAACGTATGCACCCATGTCCTTTAATGGACACCATGCGATTCTCATCTCACTCCTCCGTCTCCCATGCAAGGTTACTCAAGTCCACTGTATGCCGTAGCAGGTGGACTACTGCTCTGTTCGTTTCCTACGCGCACTGCGGCCCGAGGGTGTTTGCCGGCCCACTGTCCGATGAGGAGATGCTAGTTGACGGAGCGGAGGAAAATGCGAAATCTAAAATAATTACGCCGAAATGAGGGAGGCTGATACTAACAAGTAAGTTAAAATAATTCAGCCTAACCTCCCTCCTTACGCGAAACGTAAAGAAATAGTACCGTTTGCATACTTTGCATTGACATTAGTTATATTGTATTAATTTATACACTTACATATATATTAATAATAAACTTCCAATAAGAACACCACAAACAATATCACGAACAATTTCATCAACTTAGGTGGTCGTATTTGAGTGAAAACATTGGGCGGGAATAACATCATTATTTTAGGGTGCTCAGTACGATTGCGGCAAGGGAGAGAGAGAGAAAAAGACTATGGCAGTTTGTCAGAATGAATAAATTATCTGAAGGGTTGGTACTTGATTAACAGCGAATTTCCACAGATTCAAACTAATAAATCTCCGACGATTGAGATTCCCTAACGTTCATTTATTCCAACAACAAAATAACAGGCTTCAATGCACACACGGATTATTGTCAATGGATTGGTGAAACATTCGTTATTACGTAATAATTTATATTATCACGTGTACGGCCGTGAAGCTCCTACATATATTTAACAGAACCCCTTGCAATGGTCAATTTATGTGTCAGGTTAACCCATCATCTAGTCACAAAATGGGGTTTGAACGGATTTTTGCTTAAATTTGCTACAGATTCGGGCCACAATGACCCAGAGAAGGTCAGACCCCAGAGTATTTAGATTCACGGCAATTTTTAACCGGAGTGTTTTTGGAGAGTGTTACAAACACATAAACTCTAGAATTGACAAGCAGTGCACCTACACTAAATGAGAACATAGGTAAGTCCTCAGCATTTTGAGTTGAGTTCATACATACATATACATACACTGGGCTTTTATATAGAACCATTCCATTAAGACCACATCGCTGTAATAGTACTAATAGTACTTGAACCTATAATATTTAGAGAGGAGTTCAACAAACGAGAAACATCTGTAGAAAACACCATATCCCCCAAAAAAGTATTTTAAGACGCGATTCAAAAAGTTTCGATACTCTATAGTTGACTGTAATCCAGGTTGAGATTCAGAGGGTGAATGAATGAGGAACGAAATGAATCCGGGCGGAACCCAATCCTATGGTGACCCGATACAGTTAATAGCAGAGTGCTGTCAGAAGATCTGTCCGCATTATCGACTGCAAATATCATCAGTAATACAAATACATCATGCTGACCATTTATACTTCTCGTATGTTTCCCCTTACACCGTGTTATCAACCACTCGCTGGGATAAATATATATGTTCCAAGACGAGCTGAATAGAAAACCTCTTATGTCTGATTCGTCCTAACAATTCACTCAACAGACAAATATTGTTTACTAGACTATTTTTCATTTCTGTGTTTGATTATTTTCATGTTCTAATTTCTTATTCTGTACGTCGGTGTACATTTCATTATAAAATGTCCATTAATACAATTATGCCTTACCGAGTGGTTTTGAAAAGTGCGGTAAATCACAGTATTAAATAATCAGTGTAGCGATCAGTCCCCCAGTCTACTTAGCATGATCGAGATGCCCTTCGGCAGTTCTCTTGAAGAAACGTGGTGCAACCACCATTATCACCTTTCCTCATTAGTCACCCCCATGTCATGTTTAAAAGAATAGGGGTAGGGGCCTACTTAAAAAAAGCAAGCTGGCGTGCTGTTAAACGTCTACAGTAGATAGCAGATGTGGCTGATGAAGGCTGCAGGACTACAATGCGCCCTGGTGAGTTTGTTTGTTTTGTCCTACGGGTAGTGACACTAAACCCTAGGCCGCTGTGGCTTGGGTATGATACCGTTTCACAATACGTGACTCAATCTTCTTCTTAGTCTATTTCTTATTCCTATTCTTCTTTTGTTCCCCTCTTTTTCAATTTATTTTTTTATTTTGCGTACAGCCCCATCTTAGGGTAGGATTTACGGTCCTCCCTAACTGCGGTTTTAATAACATTTGCATTTTCCAATTATAATTGTATATTAATTTGTTGTGTACATTTGACGTAAGTATTCTGAGGCTTTGTAAATATATTAGTTTGCAAATTAATAGTTTGTATTACCCATTTCCCACCGTTCACCCTTCGAATAGTTGTGTTTTACCATTGTGGTATTTTTTCTGACTTCGAACATCATGGGTTTATGTTGAGGCTCTGTAATATATTGCTTTGTAAAGTATTATTATAGATTTGTATTAAAGTGTAAAATAATACA
>CM021544.1:9966621-10002718 GCA_010994315.2 Pisaster ochraceus | reverse complement strand
TTTTTTTTTTTTTTTTTTTTTTGGACATGTTTCTTTAATCATTTGTACATCTTCAGGCCCGCAGGGGACAATATTAGGCACTTCTTAGAGTCCCTTGGTTTCATTACCAGAAAGGTAAACTAATAACAATAATAAGGAAATAGGCATGATGCCTATCCAACAAATCTACTCACTATAACGTAAATGTGGATCAACACAATAAATAGTGTTACAAATGACAGCAACTGTAACTTTAAAGCAAGAGTGCATCGCCAGCATTTTTGAATAATTGCCTTGCTAAATAATTCATTATTTAATTTTCGTGGGGGAAATTATATGAGCATTTTGTCAACTTTATGTGGTATTTAAACATATTATTTCGTAACTCTGGTATTGGGGAAAGTATACAAATACATACTTTCCCGCTTAATTTGAATGAAACAAAATACGCACAGAAGTAATGTTCTTGTTTTGTTTAAAGGCACGTTGTGCACTTAAACTACAATGGGCATATTATGTTAATTTGATATTTTATTTATTTATTATTATTGTTATTATATATATATTTTGTACCTCAAGTCAGGGCCCCGAGAGCTGATTTCACAAAGAGTCGAGATAGATCATAGCTGTTTATCAATCTTCACTGCTAAGCAAAAGTGTGATGTCACAAAAGAAGCCCTATGGTTATACTGACAACTCATCTTAAAATGAATATAAGTGCTTTGGGAAATCACATACATGGATCAGTTATATGACAACTGATCCCTTACCCCCAAAAATACGGCTCCTTGTGAGGAAAAATTCTTATAGAATCCTATAGGATTCAAATAAGATACTCCTATGATTCAGGTCACTTCCTCGATTTTTATGATTTCTAAACGATACATGTAGTTATTTCTTATTTTTGTATTTATTTTCATTTTTGATTTTGTTTTCTTCTCCCCCCCCTTCCCTTTTTCCGTTTAGGGATGAAATACCCTGGTAAAACAAAACAAAACAAATCTTACTGGGAAAACACGTGTGCCATTTATGAGCTAAAGGCATTTTGTGTACGAAAATAAATACAATCAGCTTATTTTATTCAGAAGTACTTGAATTTGTTTTAACTTTTCTACCATGGTAAAACAAGACGAACGAATAATAATAAAACGTTAAAAAAAATCAAATGTTAAAGAAAAAACAGAAAAAAAAATACACAACAAACACCACGTATGTCAGACATCCAAACACCGAATCAACAGGTGAACCAAAGAATTGGACATGGCGAACAATCAAGTTGCCATGGTACCTCGTTATGGCAACGTCACTTCGCTTAAATAAGGGAAAATGGAGCAAAAGAAAATGAGAAAAGCGGGGGAATTTACAAGGTATAGGTTAACAAACTTGTCCCAACAACAAACATAGAACGACCAAAGTTGTATTTAAGGATTACAAATGCTGACCTTATATCTTACTGGGGATGAAGAGCGTTAATGTAACACTGTCACGGTGTCACTTTCACCACCGACACAATAACGGGGATATAACACCGCGCGCGTGCTGTCACGTAGTTACCAAAGAACCAATTCAACACACATGTTTTTGCAGTGTACTTTAACCAAACCAGATTCTAATAAATAAAAGGTATCCACAAGTTGAAGTAGGTGATTGCGCATGTCTGGTTTTACCCTTCAACCGCAGGCTACAGGACCTATAAATAGATTCGGTTCTATAGGAACGCATGAGGAGTAATGTACATTGTTCCATTGTGTGAACGTAAATCCAACTTCAGGTTCATTCAAATGAGCATGGTAGTAAGGTTCAACAATTCCCGGGTAAATGTTTTCAAAACCAACCCCTTTATTAAACAAAACTTGATTCAAAAATAACCACGATATGTTAGTACGCTTCGGTGGAAACAGCCGGCAAAAAAAAAAAAACCCTGCAAGAAACAGCGCCCTGAGCCTTTTGTGAACTAAACGTGAAAAGTTATTTTGGGAAGTCTTTTGTTAAACCGTTCTAATTCATACCGCATCGCGTCCAGGAACCCGTGACATAACCAAGGAGCATTGCAATGGTTTGGGGCAGTGATTTCAGAGTGTTCTGGTATCGATTGTACTGTCATTCAACATGTTTCTTATCAAGGAAATACATTTTTGAAAAGTACAGCTTAAAATGAGTTGTAATCGTCTATTTGCGTATTTAATTGCGTTAGTCTTCCTGTTTTTGTTTAGTTTACAAGTATTTCAATATTGTTTACTTTTTTATTATTAAATTGTGTTAGTAATTATTAACACAAGAACTATTATCTTTTTAGAAATATTGTTAATCCATGACAGAGTTTTACAACATGTACCCACTTTATCTTCTTGTTCGTCTATATATTTTCATTCTAAACAAAATAGTATAAATATTGTTGAAACTTCAAAAAGAAAAAAATAAGAGCTATAGGCCTAGCCTAGTATAAAAAAACAAAAAACTTAGACACGTGCTTTAACTTTGATAGAACAGGACGGAATCAAATAACATCCATGTGTACAAAACCGATTGTTTTGTTCCAAACAATTGTTTTCTTTGACTCTTTTAAAAACGTTGTGAAAGTAACCCCCTCCCCCCCAAAAAAAAAAATATATATATATATATAAAAAATCACAAATTTAACATATCACTCGCAAACTATTCCTACACTCACTTGTCTGTCTTGATTTTACTTATTATGACATACGCACCATAAATTGTAACGTTAGTGGCAAAAAGGTAATGTTTAATCTTGTTTACGGTTAGACAGTCTCAACTATGACAACATTATTTATCCTTTTACGAAATATCCAATCCTGAAGGCACCTCGTTTTACCCACTCAAATAAAAGCACTAGACAGAAAGGAAAGAGCAATTGATAGACTAAGTAATCCAAGCAGACGTCTGAACAAGTTCTTGTCGATGGAAGCGGCTGCCCCTCATCGTTCGAGGAGTACAAAAACGTAAATGTCATAATGTTGCCTGGGGCAGCTCTTTTTTTTTTACTTCAATATTTTTTTATTTCACCAATAATCACATTGTGACAATTTATTTCCTTAAATCAAAAGTTTTGTCGGTCATAACCGGTTTACGGGGGAAAGACTTCTCAAAAAACGACAGAAACAAGACAAAAACAAAAACACACACTTCGTGGTAACAATACTGCTCTTGTTATTATGTCAGCCTTATTTCGTGCCTTTTTGTATGTTGAGGTAATTGTGGACAAGTTGAGTTTTCAATGACCCTATGAATACGTTTAAGCTGTACAGCGGTCAGTATTTCTGGAACATAAAACAATTGAAAAGGAAAACAAATTTGGGTCAATCAATCCCCCCACAAAGTTTAACCAAAGCGTTTTACTTTATTGTATTCTGTTTTAATTACAAAAGTCTATAATCGAAGGCAATGTATTCTTTTGGTAGTTGTATTAAAAGGACAGTATTCTCACTTGGTGTATCCGAACAGATGCATAAAGTAACAAACCTGTAAAATTTGGGCTCAATTGGTCATCGAAATTGCAATAAAGTAATGAAAGGAAAAAAAACTCTTGCTGGATGGAAGTGTGTGCTTTATGCCTGAAGCCTTTCTCAGATTCAATGTCTGTAGTGAAAAATTACCCCTTTCTCGCAAACGACATTATTTCAAAAGGGAGTCGAGTCCAGCATTGTTTTATATTATCAACAGCAAAATATGTTTTAATAGTCAGTAATATTTTTAGTATTTACCAAAGAATATCGCCCCTTTAAGTTGGTTCACACACAAAATGATTCTTGGGAATAAGGCATCCAGAAATGCCCACGGATAAGGTCTGGAGTCAACGCAGACTGATTATTTTTACTACAGGCTTGTCTGGAATGTGGGTATCAAGAAAAGTTATTATCGAAGATGGGTTTAGCACCTTGCGGCAAATAAGCTTATAGTCACGGCCCTGTGTTGGTATCCTCGCCGATTTTCAGGGAATAAATATCCCGTTTCCCAACTTCGCCACACCTAATTTCCTCTTAGAAAACAAACTAAAAGGCATCATCATTACAATGTCGTTGTTGTTTGGGTTGTTAATGTTTTGTTTGTTGTTGTTGTTGTTGTTGTTGTTGTTGTTGTTGTTGTTGTTGTTGTTGTTGTTGTTGTTTTTGTTTTTGGGGTTTTTTTTGGGGGGTGGGGTTGTTTTACAGTTTTAATTTAGAGTTGAACTTACGGGTTTATTTAAAGTAGAGACCGTTAGCGTCGGGGCGAAGATACTTTCGGGTAAACAAATAATAAATTAAACAACTATTATCTTGTCTGTATAAATTTGTTCGAGTTTCCACTTGGTTTTTTTGTGTACTGAACTGTCTTCAGATTTTTTTTCTTTTTCTTTAGGTTGTCTGAATGTCTTTCTTTCTAAGCGTTTACAATGTATACAGTCGGTCGTGTTCTGGAGTTTAACTCAAATCTAGAAACGCAATGCTTTTCATTTATATCTTTAAACAATAAATATGCTGTGTGTTGTTGATTTATTTGTTTGTGTAATTGGTTTACAGTGCTACTCATGATAAAGACGCGCTGTAGACTAAAACGCGGACCAATAAATACAAATGGCGTTTTATAGAAGAATATATTGTCAAATTTTCTTTGCACTTGGGGTGTAGCTATTCAAGATCCAAATGACCCTTTCTCTACAACTGTTAGGGATAACTGATCCGTGAACGATGTACCCAACGGTAACAAAATTATAGACTAATTTGCCAGGAAACAACGTCACTTTGTATTAAGTTGATGAATCTGAAGAGGATAGGATTTAATTTCCCGTATTAACTTCGAGAAGACAGTCAAACCGTTGGGGCATATAATGTTCCAAATAACAAAATAATTACAACAACAATTTTATGAACTAACTTCGAGAAGACAGTCAAACCGTTGGGGCATAGAATGTTCCAAATAACAAAATAATTACAAAAACAATTTTATGAACATGCCCTCGAAAACTTCCAAAGCTAGCAAAACAATAAGTTTTTTTATCACAGTGTGTACGTGTTGTTGTTTTACGGTAGTAATATCTGAAACATATATATGGGTTTTTTTAGTTTTTTTTTAAATGGATAAATTATATTCAAGTGTTGCCAAAAACAAATAGCATATATGAAATTTGTGACTTTTGTTAAACTTATTCAAACTAATTCATTAAAAAATGAACTTGAAGAAGACAAATAGTACATAACGCCAGGTATATTTAAGTTTTAGTTCACGAAGAAGACCCAAATTTATAAAAATGACTTTAGGTAGTATCATTTCACGAAGGAGACAGAAAGTATATAGAACAGTTATAAAACAAATTCACTTCATGAAAAAAAGACCAACACATGCATAGAACGGCTGTATTAAAATCATCACTTCACGAAGAAGAAACACATTAATACAACGGCCGTATTAAAGTATCACTTTAGGAAGAAGACAAATAGGGTAGAACGGCTATTTAAGATATCAATACATGACGATGACACTAAATAAAACGTGTGTATTTTATGTATCAACTGACTGAGTAGGAACAAAATAACTAAGCATTAAAGACGGGTCTACTACTTTGTTGGGATTAACCGGTTCGGGGCGATATTGTTTGGGGTGGTTTTGAAACAACAGGTGGGTGTATTTGTTATTGGCAGTGTGACCATTATGCATCGCAAAAAAGCTTGGGGTGTTGCAACTCTTATATTATTACAGTCAGGGCACTCTGGCATAAGTCCGAATGCGAAGAGAAGGAGGGTATTTAAAAAAGTCACCTTGTTTGCCCAATTGTTTCACTTCCCTCAACACAGGGACAGCAAAACAAACACAAAACTAACCAATAACATGTTAGTAATAATTATAAGTATACCCATATTTGTTTAATTTATAAACAAACAGTAACTAAATAAGTAAATAAAGAAATACATATAAAAACATAAACACAAACTTAAAAGGGGCACATATTGTAAAGTTTGCATATAGACTAATCCATAAACTTTCTTCATTAATTCTTATTTCCAAACATTTAAACAGAAGCTCATCAATACAAGCTTTGTAACCCAAGTCTGTATGTTCTGCGAATATTTATGATACATTTATTATCGTGTATGAGTGATTTGGAGGTCCGGTTATATTGCTCATGAAAAATATCGGTTGTAACAATTGAGTTTGTTATGGTATATGAGTGATAATTACAACTACGAAGGTGTGTTTAACACTCACCATCCATTTCGTCATCATCATGGACTTCAGAACTCTGAACTTAGCATTCCTCCGAGCAAAAAACACACATATCCTCCGAAGATCGTTCTACGGCAGGAAGCAAGACCAGGATGTATGGGAATTGTTCACTTCGGACTGTTTATTTTAACATGGTCTATAGAATGGTTTAGCAATGGCGCCCAGAAACACACCACTGCCTTACATTGCCTTTCGTACTTTGTTCCCAACTCCCTACACGGCACGAGGTCAGCGTACCATTGGCAATCACTGAAGCGTGTGGCCAACGTCAAAAATAGACTGATTTCAATAGTTTGGTAGTTTGGATGTTCATAGCTTGTCAGACTTGTCTATAGATAACTCAACTAGCGGAACGCGGTCCATACATAATTATCAACAATTGTTGCTACCCACTCACTGGGGCAAAAATGGGCTATTTCGGGAGGGAACAATCTTTTCATAGCGAAGTGAAAACGGTAACGGGCCGTGACGTAGAAACGAGGTTTCAGTGTCACTCTGGTAGCTGCATTGTGCAAATCGTTACCATCATTGTTTTCTTGCTGTTGTACTGATTTGTTTTCTGTTTAAACAATTGTATTTAACTTTTGTTTATCTAATTAACATGCAGATTGTAATACTAGATAAATATCAATACAATTATAACTTCCTTGGTGAATTGTTTGTGACTGGTGATTTATCTATTATTATTATTATTATTATTGTTATGTTTTTTTTATAATTATTATTATTATTATCATTAATATTATTATTATGTATAGGCCTATATATTTATTTTTTATATCTATTGTTCTAATCAAGTTGTATATGTAATGACTAACACAATACGAAAAAAGAACATTTCCTTTTGGTGTCAACATTCCGTTTTGGTGCTCAATGTATGGCATGGTGTAACAGCCCCCTCCCTCTCCGCCCAAGAAAAAAAGTTTTAATTATGTGATGGGAATCTCAGAAATTCTAAGTGGCATGGCATTCCAGTAGCATCAAACCCATCACTTCGATTGTTCATGCAAACGTTCAGGCAAACAAACTACAATGAACTCCGTCTATACTAGAGGAAATATCACTAGAAGAATTGATATGGTAGAAATTATACTTGATTAAGTACGTTTCTCATATTTCACTCAATACATATTCCATTACTTTAACTCAGGCAAATGCCGTGAGGCAAGAACTAAACGAACTAGAAAGGTATTTCTGAGCTTTGAATCTCTGGGCTGGATACTTTTCATGAAACACTTCGTTGATGATATATGTTTTTAATCACTTGGAGTGCTGATTCGATAGCGGTCGCCACAGTGGAATTGATGCATCTTGTAATAAGGAGTAACAGTATTTGCTATACTAACCAGTAATAATCGGTGCGTATTGGAACTTTGAAATGTACGTGATGGTGCCCCCCTTTTGTTCTCACTTCATTTTGTTTAGCCTTCGGAAAAGACTCTGCCAGTGTCGAAACGTCACATGCTAATCACTTTTGTTTTGGTCTTTATTTCATAATTACATTGACTTATTAAACGAATAAAAGCAACAAAAATACTTAAATTAAAAGTTCCTTAAACTAGTTTAAATGGTGCAACTGTCATCAACAGGCTAAAGTGCTGTCAATGCGTGCATCAATTCGAGTGGGACATGATTACTGTTCCCCGGCTCCTCTCAAATTTCTCCAGGCGCTCTTTCCCGAGAAAAACCTGAAAGTTGGTCAACTCCGAACGGTGTAGAAAAAAAATGAAAACTTTTATAAAAAGCACGCTGCGATTTTGAGTTATTGCGGACACATTGCATTGGGCTCTCTAAGGATTTGGATAAATGTATGCACCCAAACCAAACTTTGCCATAAAGTGTCCACCATACCTCGACAGGGACAATTATATGATTATAAGTGAATGCCGCACACATTGGTACATTATACAGTTTCTCAAACGGTTACTATAGCTATAAGTTAATCCAGTTATGTGATACATTTACCTACCGACTAAGGACAATAACAATACGTTCATTGTTAAGCCTTTCAAACTATTACCATGATGTTATAAAGGACTTTGGTACCAGTAAATCTGTTCAGCGGTGTTCTTTTTGGGAGTTGGATTTTGACCTTTCTCAGGAAATAATAACATCTGTTATCATGCTCGTGTTTAAATAAGATCGTTTCAATTACCTTCAGTTAATACGTTGCGTGAGCTTGCTATAATAAAGACATGACGCTCGTTTACACTTCAAAAACTTTGCACCCCCCCCCCCCGCAGATCCCTGCCGAATACAGTGATTTGTATACTTCGTTGATGTACATGGGCGGGGTCCTCCCCACCCAAATCCCGGCCTTGCGATTTGTTTTTACATGTTTACCTCCCGATTTGTTTCGTAAACAGGTTGTTTATTCACTTGTGTGTACACTTTGGGTGTGATCCTCGGCTACACGGCAGTTAAATTGTGTGTGGCTTTTGACTGGCACGCCGAAGAAGAAAAAACAAAGACAGAATAGGGAGACCGCCAACATCGGCCTAGATAGGTCAAACCGGAGGTCGTTGGTGTAAATCCAGTCTGGTCATTTTTTCTTTGTTCGACCACATTTTGTTTCTAAAATCAACCCCATCATAAATGTCCCTTGTGGTTAGTTACTTGATTTAGTTTTTCCAGTTACATATTATACAGATCCATAAAAAAATGAAAAGTGGATTTGTATCAATGCAATGGTTGTTAAAATGCACTTAATCGGTTTGTGAGAACAATTCTTTGAAACGATTAACGACCGGAAATCAGTTGTAGAAAGAGTCGTGTAATCATTTGCGTGAATTGAAATAGCAGGCTGAGCAGCCCACTCAATGCGAACGAAGTGTCTACTTGTCGCATATGGTAATACAGTTTACACACGGAAAACCGCTTTCCTACGTATTTGTAAACTCTGTACGCCGTACTTTACCCCCATCCTTCCCTAAATACCTCGCCCCCGGCATCTCCGCTTAAACCCCCCAAAGACATATTTTTGTTGCTCCAATTAATATGAAATACTTTTTATTTTTTATTCAAACTGTGTTCGACTCTGAAGAAAGATTTGTAATGGATTTTTAGAACGTTATTAGAGCGTCTCTGTTCTCCAACCTCCAAATCCAAGTACTCATGACTATAGCTGATAACTTCACTGCAACTCGCTGACACTGCAAAACATTCCCGTGTGTGTGTGTTGTTTTTTTTTACTCACCAATACAAAATAGAAAACTTTAGTGTAACTTATTTCAGCTCATTATTTGTTTCCATTTTCTCCCAAGCATCGACATCCACTTTGATTCTTCACATTTATGGAAAGTACATGGTAACTGGCAAAAGAAATCATTTATAAAATCATTTGAAAGGAGAAATACGCATTGATTGCAGTCAAATTTGTGCGTGTTCATCAAATAAGCTAGAATTGTTCATCCGTGATGGACGCCTTTTTCATCCTCCACTGATAATTTCTCACAACGCAGACTATCAGCTATCCTGATCGATATTAATGAAATAAGTATGATATAAAAAGAGTAACTTAATTTAAGAGGGTTGCCTGGAAGGAATCATCTGCAACATTTGAAAATGGTTTGGTTCTTATTTGTGGGGGTTCAACAACCCGACGTTTCGACTAATGTGTTTTGCAGCCTTCGGGTTTCGTGTTATTTCTAAAAGGATTTTGTTGGCACTGATCACATCATTTATCTACTTTGGACAATGCCCACTACTAAATGAATGTACAAGTTTTGCTATCGCGAAAAATACGATACAAGTTCTAGTCAGTAACGTTTTTTTTTATATCAGTAGTAGTCACTCCGATAAATATACATATAATATTTTTTAGTTATCATTGTTTTGTTTTTTAAGATCAGAGAAAATCGACGGAGACATTTTCACTATAAATGGTAATAGTGGTTTCTTAAACAGCCGTCAGATCCGTCATTCAGTGACGCTCAAGGTGCGTGAAGCTACTAAGTTCTATAAATTTGAAGAAGAAAAAAAGGTCGTTCCCATTTAGTGCGGCAGATAGGGGGAATATTTTGGGAAAATGTTGCCTTTGCTATTACTATACACAATTGTTCACACAGTCAGAGTTTAGCTGGGAAAGATATCTGGCCATCAGGCAATCGCAGATTTTTCATTTCAAAATATAAAGGTAGAAGAACAAGGAGTTATCAAAATTGTCAAAATGACTGACATCGCTTGTTATTCTACCGATAGCAAAATATCTTGCCAATGTCGTATTCAGAATGTGCGTCTGAAGTTGTATGCTATTATGCTTGCTCGGTGAGCTGCCGAACTAACCGCATGTTAGACACTATTTATGTCGAACATGAACCTATGTATGTTCGACAAAATTTGTCGGGCATAACTGGTCCATGCAGGATATACTATAGTGCAAAAGGCGATGAGGGTCTGAACAGTGGTTAACTGGCGGGAACTATATGGAATCTTTACAGTTAATTGCAACTTGGCGGAATGAATTCCGCAATTTATGTTTCAATCTGCACAGTGCTTTCGACTTGTTGTTTTTTAATTATTTTTTGTTGATATTCTTTCTGGTTTTGAACAAGGTCTATTTTGTTTTCCATTTTAATTTGGAAATCCAAATATAAAAAACCTGCTAAAGCTTTGCTTTGTTTCCACCCCCCCCCTCGGATATGAGTAGCGATATAATTGTGTATTTCATGCGTTCACCAATGGTTATGGTAGAAAACTTCCCTTGGCTTGAACTGCTACAATTTTTGAGAAGTTTGTAAAGCAGTTAGTTTTCATCTCTCGAGACCAAAACCTATTCGTAAACATGAATTCTACAATCTGTTATATCAATCCACTAGTTTTTTACTCGTAAGTCAGCTTTTACAGCTGACTCGATTGAGCTTAAACTTTGACTGATGTGTGATTTTCGATGTCTATGTTTGGTCTCATAAAGAGAGGGTATTTTAATAGTACAAAATGTTGGCCTCGTACATATGATGCCTATATGAGACTTAAATAAGACTCGTATAAGTCTACGAGAGCTAGCTGTGAGATTTTAACTCTACGCGTCGTAATCCATTGTTGATTACTTCGTTCTCCGTACCGACTGCAATGGTTTATAATGCCGAGTCAACTTAACGGAAAATAATGTCTTCCTAATTTGTATTGACTTTTCCATATTGTATGCGTAGGGTGTAAATTTTAACTGCAATTATTGGACACGTAATCTCCCAAGCAAGTCACCATTAAAGATGTGTTCATACTTTAATAATGACCCAGAAAAAAAAATGTGTAAGTTCTACCCGAACGCCTCCTTGTTATAAAGATGGTATTTGTAGTAAGCATCTTGCGCAATCATTTCCTCTAAAATGCCCTCATTAATTAGAAATCAACAAAAGTAAGTTGACAAAATGTATTCTCAAAAACTCACATCGAGTGAAGTTTTGGAGATTTACATGTCCGTGGTGTCCGTTTAAAGCTGCGGGCAAAGATGCGGTTGGTACCCGCGCTGTCTGAACATGCCCAGATTCGACATCATTGGTGAAATAAAAAACGTGATTTGTATTTATTTATTTATTTTAGCTGTTTTCTCAAAGACTTTGTTTCTGCTGTAACTTTTACAGGCGATTTTGTATTGAAGCCTTGCTAATAAATCTTTAAATCAGCATTACGTTAATAATAAAGAATATATGACTCCACCCTTTAAACTTACAAGAACTTGTTGTCCCTGTGTGGGAATGTTGACGCTGGACCATCTGCCACAAGATGCAACTTTAATATCCTCAAACCAATAATAGGGAGTGAATTTCACGCGTGCAGTGCGACCACGCAACCAGATTAACGGAGTACTGGCCAAGAGCCGCTCGTGTTTAGAGGAAAACGTAATAATCCAATACACGCCGGTTGCCCTCGTCCGTCCCCGGACGAATGTCTAAACTGCTCCAGTGACTTTGCTGCCAGGGCAACTTGTCACCCACCCATAACCAATTTATCCCCCGGGGTTTCCTTCCGTTTTACTGTTTCAGACCGAGGGGGGAAGGCGCTCTTTATCCCACTGACGTATAACCAGGTCGACGAGGCGCGGGTGTTACTTCCTCCGATACGCAGCACACTGTAAATATTAGTGTGAAATTTCCATATTAATCAAAAAGTACCTTTCATTGGATAATGAGAAATGTAGCTCTGGACTCATCAATGTTGAATTCTCTGGTGGTTTGATAGGGTTCTTAATGAGGTTCTTTAAACGCAATCTTGATACCTCACGCGTTGTTACATCTGCATGTCCGGATGAGTGTCTGTAATTTCGGTTTTGCAATTAGAATACGTGATGGGAAAGGTAGTAATAATGTCATCGAACATTCATTTTCGTGTTTGGGGGTCAGACAGAGTTTATAAATTGTGCTTTAGAAATTAAAACAAAGCAAAGGTTTTGTGTTTGTTTGTTTGTTAACTGACAAAAAGCAGTATGCCTACATTTGTTTAATAGTTTCTAAAAAGATTTGTTTTAAGGGTTGACGAAATTATATGAATTATTTTCCTTTCCTCAATGGTGAGGACGCATTTTCTCCTACTTTCTTTTTCGCATCGAACGCACAATTACTTTCCTGATCAAATTTAACGAATAAAATAATGATCAGTTTAGCGCATTGCGGCATTTAGCAACGTCTTGCACTTGTGTGTACAATTCGTGTACGTGTGCTGCGTCACATACTGTATGTAGCCTACCATTCAGATTACCCGAGTTTATCATATTATTTACAGTTCAACTACCTTAACTAAAAGTGAACATTCTCCAACCTATTCACATGGTTCCCATGGGCTTACAGTCCCTGTGATGATGTAATCGTTTTATTACAAGATGAACTAAAAGGTAAATACCCACCTATTTAGGTACCTTTATAATTGAGTTTCTGGCATACAATCACTTCTCAAATCAAACATGAATTTATGAACAATTCTCGCCACTTTATATTTTTGCAACGTTTGTTACGCACCTTAATGTCCCACATGGACTATTACAGTCGAATATTTTGAGAACCATTATTTCTGACCCATAGTATCCGACATATTATGCCCGACAAACCATCACGTCCGATCTATTGGATCGGCGAACCATTATGTCCCGCTCATTGTGTCCGTGGAACTTTCCTAATGTGTAAGTCGAACCATTATGTCCGACCCATTTTGTCCAACAAACCACTATATTCGATCCATTGTGTCAACCAACCATTACGTCCGACCCATTCTGTCAACGATCCATTACGGTCGACCCATTGTGTCGACGAACCATTGCGTCCGACCCATTGCGTCCGACGAACCATTGTGACATACCCAACATGTCCGACAAACCATCTGGTCTGACCTGAACAATCCGTAGAACTATTTGGAAATCAATCACTTTAAATAACTTATTCTGTAGCAAACCACATAAATATGGAGAAGACATTGTATTCAGGCCAGCAATAAATAAATAATAATGACTAATTCGCTTTACCTCAAACAGTGCACCTGTGATATGTAAGTTGTTTACAGAGTATAATTGAAATTTGAAGCTGAAAAGAAGTAAGGTTTGATGAATGAATACGAAATTGAGCAGGAACGGTGTATGATTGGTAACTCTGTCAACAATCCTTTTAACAAGGTTTGATAAGTTATTGAAAAATTGAGCAGGGACTATATCCAATGTGTAACTCTGTCAACAAACCTTTTTAACAAGCTTTTTTTTTTCTTCTTCTTCTTCTTTAGCACATGATATGTTATACGCCAGCAGTCAGGCTGAGTAGTTACAAGCTGTATTCCCTGTGCACAAAAATGCGCTGTTTATTAATGAACTGCCCTCTGTAGACTTGACTTTTCTACCCTGATCGCAATATAAAGCTTTAGAACGCTAGACATACCATGTAAATTTCTTTTGTTGACGTAGGTCTAAGCATGCGCACATTACCGAGAACGATGGGTTTAACTGTTAAGTCTGCTGCCACCTATCGTCCCAAAAGTCCCCCATTTATCTGACCTCAAGGGTTTTATTTGACTTGAACAACAAACTTTAGTACGAAAGACCTTCATACCAAAACTTGATAAAGCTCAAGGACCAATAAGAAGACAATTGTGCCTCACTGAAATAGAAAGGTAAAACCAACAGTCAATGACAGTCAAACTACCAGAGCTGCGACGGGCTGGAAGGTTACCCGAAGATAATAAAATAATGTTGAAGGTCTACTTTGAATCGACGAAACGCAAGACAACGATGAAGGGAACGCCGTCCGAACTCGACTTCGGCTTTGGAGAATGCAAAACTCTCATCGGTGAATGAACTTGAGATTGTTTGAAGCAAGCTGACTTGACTTGGTCGGGGCATCTTTCAACCGAATCAATCAAAGCTTCATACAGAGACTTGGGGGCACTGAGTAAGGTCACTAACATACTGGATGCCGAAGGCAAAGCTACTGCAGACAACTCACTGAGTCTGCAGCGTAATGGAGAATGTTACTCTGAGCACTTTGAGAACATCCAAAAGAAGGCACTCAAGGTCATCAGCGGTGAGGAAGCTACTGCTTTCATCAACAGCCTGCTTCAAAGATGTCATGTTTCTGCAGCCACAGTTCTGTATAAAATGCAGACCAGCCACCACCCATACAGCGGAGGTCAGCCTTGCTTCCCCCACCATTTACAAGGCATCGTGCAACCTGCTCTCAACAATGCTCTCTCTCTCTCTCTCTCTCTACTTGCAAGCTGCAGGACTTATGCTTGACTAAGTGAGGTTTGCGGTAACACCATGTGAAAATCTCTTTTGAGTAGTGTAGGTTCTGAAAAGAACCGGTGGTTAACGACTCCAGCTTATCCAGTTCCTGTTCCCGCATTCGCACACCACCGAGTCAACTACGAGCTAATCCCCTACAAGGCAGTACATAAGCAGCATCCAGCAACAGAGTTCAGCATTCTCCTGAAGACGATCAGAGCATACTGATCGAAACGTTGAATCGTTACCAATGTTTTTTTTTTTCAGAACCTACACTACTCAAAAGAGATGTTCTCATGATGTTACCGCAAACCTCTCTAATTTATACTTCCCCCATGCAAAGTTTCAAAACCTACTAACTAACGCTTGGACAGAAATTCAATTCACACTGATGTTCCTTTGTAATGGGAAAGTCTTCCAATCTCATCGGTTGATTGCATTATCACTGAAGAAAAGAACTCCCCATTCCTGAAATGTCTTGTGCATCAACACCTTCTTACCAAAAAAAAACCCAAACCCCAAAACAGCAAATTGTTTCCTAATACAAGTATCTTGTTTTCATTTATACTTCCCTTTATGCCAATTAACTCTATGTTGCAGTGAACTTATGATAAGACAACCAGAGGACTCTGCACTTTTTATTTTGTTCATTGACCTCTTTCATGTCTGTTGAGATATTGTTCACGTTATACATGAACAAAGAGGGAAAACAGTAACAATGACAGGGATAAAGTATCATGTAGACAGAGAAGAGGATGGATATGTGCTGATGAATTATACGAAGGAACAACTTCAACAAGTACAAACAGAAATAGAGATGAATGGCATCATAAACTAGACAAACACAATATAACATGATGATTGCGAAGACTATGACCATTCTAATTAGAAAATAAAAACCGTCTAAACTGTGTCTGCCTAGTTAATGGTCAATTTATGTTCCGACTGTTGTACACAACTGCTCGTATATAAAACAAAACATAACATAAAAAGGGCATCAATGTTGAACAATAAAACAGTTATATTAATGCTATTAAAAATTGTAATAATGTTAAACTGTCTACACTTACACAAATTGATGTATTTATGACGGAACCCTACAATAAGCTGTATGCTTATTTTCAACTAAATTTATATTTATTTTGTTACTGACTGATTAATGAAGAAAAAGAAGAAAAAGGGTTAGCTGCAGTTGATCAACCTCAGCCCCAGGTCTGAATAAATCGATCCCACGACAAGATAAACCCTGGAGACGATGTTAACGGACGCTCCACTGATTTTTCAGCGCAGACATAATGACTTCATATTTCACACGGTAGATGTGTACCAGTTGTTTCAATAATTAGTTCCACCGTGCTTTCTATTAAGTGTTTTTGAGCGTTGTGAACATGTAAACTTAGCTGGTTCCGGTCCGTGCCTTTTTCTGTTACATTTTCTACGGCTGTCTATGACAACTAAATTGACGTTAAATCTTCGCTGAAGAACATCTGGATAAAACGAAACAAATACTGAAACTAAAGTATTGGTTTTCAAATTGTCGTAAAGGTACACCATATCATAACAAATATGCACTAATATTTGCAACCTTACACTGAAAACAATGTAAGTAAATTAGCCCCATATTTCACGTCAGGATTATTGTTACATCCAAAAACCTTTAAAAATAAATTTAGAGTGACGTTGTTATCAATCTCGAAGATCGTAAATGTATTTGTCATTATCACTTATACTGCCCCGTCTACCTACAAACATTTACTGTATATCTATATAAAGCGTCACTTGTTCACCTCAGCCAGAAAACCAATTTCGTTTCACTTTAGGCCTATATCCTTATAAGTTATAACAAGCCTTAAACTGCCTCGATTTGGTGACATCAAATTCAGCTTATATACTCAGGAAAACGTAATGGTAGGTTAGTAGAGCTGACAAAAGAAGTCTCAGCAGTTTTCATGTTTTGTGTGATTAACCAGATAAGAAACTTGTGAGCAGTTATGCTCCGTTGTGTGAGTTTGGAAAATAGTAAAGATGTACAATTTTTAGCATGTAAACACGTTGTCCTTAAACTAGGTTGTAACATCCGAGACCAGTTGTTGCTATATTTCTTTATGTTTCAGATACCTGTTTCTCAGATATGACTTCATGTCAGCGGGAAATAACTCACTGAAAAAGGATGGTCGTATTATGAGTAGTCCGCTATCACAACAGGTGTATAAAGAATGTGACAAGCGACATAAACAACGGTTATTTGGGGATATACAACAACTATGTTAAAATTATATTTTCTCAACTTTCACCTGTGGAAATATCTATCAGGGTTATTTTTATACGGGACTAACTTGGAAGAGTAGCAGAAAAAGAAAAAAAACAAAAAACACACACGCACACACACCCACATGACACACTTAAGTTGAACCAAGTTGCGTTCCAAAGTTTGCTGCGGTCATTGCGGTCGAAATCCCTCGCCGATTTCGTACGCTTCATTCGCTTGCCGCAATCAAAATAAGCCCAGAATGAACGTGCAAACACACAACAGTTATAAATAGATAAATACAAAATCGATGGAAGTTTTCACAGGTTGACTGTTATAAGTAAACACGGAAAAAATATGGGTTAGATTTACTATTCCATGAAACTATCAATAAGTAAACAAACTCTAAGTAGGGTCATACTTTGTGACAACGAAACTTATCCTTGTCATTAATATGGTAACGGTAAGAAACATCCATTTCCGTCTAAAAAGCCCCAGTAGATTCAAAGTAAGGCGAAAAGGCTCAATCTCGAAAGCTTCTCTTCTGCTTATTCTAATTGGAGTCTGTTTTTGAGAATGCTGCGGCCAGAGATGCGGTTGGTAAACAGGCTTTCACTCGCTAAACGATGATGCGAACGACGTTCTTAAAAAAAAAAAAAAAAAAAATACAGCGACTGTTTTGTTCTGTTCTCGTAACAAGCTATACCCTGTTTTTAGTTGAAACTTTGAGGGGTGACTTTTATCGGTTTGTTTTACTTATAAACTGTGCTTAAAAGGTATGCGAAAAATTAATCTAGGAACCTAGCTTTAGACATAATATAGAAGAAAAACAAATAAATAAATGAAACTGTGCTTACAAACCTTCATTACGATGACCAAAAAAAATAGATATATATATATATATGACCCTAGCTTTAAAAATAACAGTGAGAAAAATAAATAAACAAAGTGAGCTCACAAATCTTCATTATGTTGACAACAATTTATCTATAACCCTAGCTTTAAAAATAACATTGAGAAACAAAATAAATAAATAGATAAATAAACCATAAAACAGCTTTCCCTTTCAGGTTTGTCTCACGTCTGAGTGCTTAGATGTAATTCTGAAGATTCCGTGTTTATTATTATATTCAACACCGTCAGACAAACATACTCCAGAAACTCGTTCCCACTATCAACATTTTTGACGACGTATCTATTGGACGGTCTTTGGGTAGAGTATGCGGTTTGCCATGTTATCAATTGGTTGACGCCGGCTTTTATTACTTCGCACAGGGCCGTAAACATCTTCCAATTACGATCGTGTAAACAAAGAAGAGAAATAGAATTTGTTGTTGCAAAAGAACGTTGATCATGACATCGAAGCGAAATAATCTTAATGAGCTGTGTTCGATTCAATGCACTTTTTATCAATATATCTTGTTTTCACATTTGCTTTCGTTGTTATTTATGTTAGTTAGTGTAAGTCTGACTGATGGCGGGCGTATTTTCAATACGTGCATTTGTCATCAGTTTGTCAAGCACAGTTGATTACGATAAAATTCCATTATCTTTTAAACTAATCATTAGTTCGTTGTTGCTGTGGCTTAATTATGTGATGATCTTTAAATTGTAAAAAATTCATGTTAATTAATACATTTAATTACGTGCTGTAGACTTATGTCCGGCACGTAAACCAATGTACAACGTAAGCTGGATCATTGTGTATGAACACTACATTAGATGAACTAGTCACGTGTTAGGAAAATAATTACGACCAATCCCAAACAAAATGCGTTTGTTAAACAAAGGTTTGAACGCTATTGGTTTGTCGTATACGGAGCTCTGAAAGTGACATCCAACTTGTTGACATCCTAAGATAATTTACTGCAGGATGAAGACTTCACAAACGTCAGTGCGACATGATGAGAGGATTGATCTCGAGATGACAACATCTCCAAAGCAGGATGCCTTCCCAAGATGGATGTTACTATCCAATGATAAATTATCTTGGGAAGTTGACACCCGACATTAAGGATGACGTCAACAGATTATTTGTCCTGAGAAGTTGACATCTCACTCCCATGTTGTCGACACATTGTGACAGAACAATGTGGGAAGACGGCATCTTACTTAATGATACCGTCATTCCGAGAATCATCTCAGGGTTTTATCATAATTACGTTTATAATGCCATCATTCTGCAGTAATTCATCTCAGATTCTCATCATATCAGATGGCACATCCAGAGCTCCGTAGTTCGGTAATGGGTTTGTTGAACAGTGGAGCAAATTGTGTTGGGCACAGTGAGTTGCACTCTAAGCAAAAGGTTGTGACAGAATGCTTCACGCACAAGTATATGTTATACTGACTGGACCAATTGGCATTCCCATCGCATTAAAGGGCACTGGGATACACATTGCTACTCAAATGGGAGCCTTGTGTTTTCAATGCGTGTATATGCAATCCACCTACATTGAGTGTTCTTTTTGTATGCCCATATAAATTACTTCTGTACTCCTTATGCCTGGGGAAGCAAACTTAATCCATTCAACATCGATACTTTGTCAGATATCAATTCATATACAACACATATAGATGAGGGGCTCACTTTGTAATGTTGAAATGTCTGGATCATGTTCACACAACTTCCGGAACAGACGCAAAAACATGGCCTGGCCACACGGAACCCTCGACAAGGGCACTTCTGACCTGTACAGGTCCGGGTCATTTTTGACCCAGAAGTTTTTTTTAGAGCGTTCTACAGCGAGAAAAGAGGTTCAAATAATGAACTTATTTTGCGTTATTTGTTTCTTCTTCTCTTTTGTTACTACCTTTTTTTTATACATTGTTAAGTTTCTCCAGAATGGCACACGATGCACTACTTTTTTGAACGAAATATCTGTTCTCATAAATTCCCATTCATTCGTTATTCACCAAAATTGACAGCAGAATTCTGGGGACGGGAAATGCAGAGTAAAACAAATGTACATGATGACCAGTGTTCTACGAACTACTAGTGTTTTCTTGAATTGGTATTTCAAGCCCACGCAAGCACTACGGTTAAGTAATAACCGATCACTATAGCTTTGTCAGACATCCCCAAAACCATATGGGTGGATCTGTAGAGCCATTCTATACAAACAGCAAAGGAAGAGAAGAAGACGAAAAATAAAACAAACAAGAAAAACAGGTGGGTGATCACAACACGTCAGTTTTATATACAGTTTTTGTTTTTTTAGTTTATGTCTCACATGTATAGTTCCCCGAGATTAAATTAAAAGTCTTCGTCATAAATTAGGATCCATTACTTGCTTGTCAGGGACCTAGATGGCGTTGGAGTAGGGCCCTAGATATAGTCACGTTTTGGGGTTGTCACGGAACGTGACGATCTCCACGCTGGCAATAGTGTGGTTCGGAGAGGTGGGGGCGGTAGGGGGAGCATGGTCGGGCCACTGTCGACGTAATTAGTCGGGACCCAAGGCCTGACAAGCGGTCCTTAACGAGAATTAAACACTTGTGACTTGCCCATGATCCTACCTGTCTTCACCGTTTATGTGTTCCGACAACATGGGTCTAGCAGTCGGTAAAATAAACCAAATCAAGAAAAAGAAAGTGTCTTGCTTTTTAAATGTCCCCTGGTCAACGTGTGAACCGTCATTAAAGCACCGTAATGGTCGGTGCAAGGTTGTACACGTTATCTTTGGGTCTTAAGGGGAAAATATACATTGTTATTATTTTTTTTAACCGTTTGTATATTCTATTAATCGTATATAGAATAACAAATTACTTTTGAAAGTTGCATTTCGAGAGTCGGTATCGTTATTGAGATATGGCCAAAAATCTGCAGTGGTCATGTTTGCACAGAAATAATAACCCGTAAATGGAAAGCACAATCTGAGAAACGTTTCATGCATGATATTATGTTTCTCAGATTGAAATTTTTCTTGAACCCCTTTCTCTAAATAACACATTCCTTCGAAGAGAATCGTTTCCAAAAATGCTTGACATTATCAACGGCTGCAGTGTTTCTTTATGATCACTACTTCTTTCTGTCTTTCTGTTTTTGCAGTAAGTACCTTACCTTTAACCACATTGAATAATATGCGGGCTACAATATGCCGTGGCATAATTATGTCCATTTACTAGTAAAAACATCACACTTCGCATAAACGCGGGGTCAGCCATCCGCTGATGGATAATGGACCTCAGCATGCTCATAATGGTAAGGCATATAAATTATCTTGACTAGATTATACTGAAAATTAACATTTAATATTATCATATGTGATATGTCATTGTTTCTTGAATTTGTTTGCTATAAAAATGCACTGGTATTATTATTTGTTTATGTATTTGTTTAGATGTATTTATTGGTTAAAATATTTCCGGTCGTGAAACCAAAACGATCCATGAAATCATTTGGCACTGTGACATGTAGGTCTGAAGATAAAGGAAAGTTATATTAATGATGTCTTCGTAAGTGAAATAGTGGTTAAACTATATAAGAAGTACATACAAAATAGTACTGCACAAAAATTGTTAGTGGCCTGACGTTTCGACCCTAGCAGAGTCTTTTCCGAAGGCTAAATGACAATCTTACAAACATAAACAGGTTTATTTATGGTTATGCTTGTAGTCTTGTCATTTTTTTTTTTTTTTGGGGGGGGCATTTATACCACAGGTCCTTTTGGCTGGTAAGCAGTTTGCAACAGCTTACACTATTCTTTACAAAATAATACTAATAAAAGAGAAATATCAATAAAAATCAAATCATTGATACACACCAGTGGCGTAAACGTTCTTCTGTTTTTCTTAAAGAAAAACAAAAAAGAAAACGAAATAGCTTATAATTATAAAGAAGTATCAACCAAATTATCTATTAACACAATTTAAGCTTTAATAAAAACTTGTTTCTTCGAGACTAATAAAGCAGCCACCATAATATTGGTGAACTTGGTATAATTTAATCAATAAATCCGTTTATTTATTAGTTCTCATTTTATTATATTTTTGTTTTTATTCTTGTTGTCAACGCCGATCCTAGATTGTCTGTAATAGATGGTTGAAATTATGAAGAAACGAAATAGAAGAAGTTAATAAGAGAAGAAGTGACGTGTAACCCAGATTATTACCATCATATCCACACTGCTGTTTATTAATATTCATCTGATTTGATTTGATTTGATGTTAGGTTGATGCTATTTTGCCATAAGATTGTAAATGAATCGGGTAATACCCACCAATCATAATCATACACTTGAGCACTGCGTAATTCAACGCTTTGAGATACTGTAACGCCTAAAGCTCTTATCACAGCACAAAATACAAAAATAAATAGTTCAGAACCAGTTATACGCCGCTAATTGTAACGCCGTGGAACTGTATTATAGTAGATATTCAACATCGCAAATGATATGAATATACCTTTTAAAAAACCTGATAGCTCTCGATAGCCCTTAGCCACCTGTTGCCGTGACAACTTATCCCATGAGTGACATCAGTCATGAATTTTGATTGGTTTCAGCAAACAAACATCGAATAGTGTTATTGTTATTTTAAAATGAAACGTGAATTACTTTGGATTGTTTATTTAGGACCTTGTCCAATACTGTTGAAAGGTTAATATGCGCATTTATCCCATTAAATAGAACCCAGGTTTTGCTTGTGTGTGGTGGTTTTTTGTCCAGTTGTTTTCTTGTAAGTTTATTAATATTGTTATTGCTATTAATTTAGATAAACCTATCAGGATTGTACCATCGAAACTCCCAGAAAAGAAATAATCAATTAATTATTTATTAACCTTTTTAGAATTGCCAGTTGCACTCTGTCCTTTGCGATCCGGTTTGCAACAAGTTTGTCAAATGGGTTACCCTTATTTGGAGCTAGGGTTGTTTGGCTCTAAGCTGGGGTTGCCCCCTCCCAGCCGTCCCCACGACCCGCCCCTCCCTGTTAAGTCACTGATAATATACACTGAATAAACGTTCCCATTAAAAAATATGAGGCGGAAGTAGAAGAAGAAATGCATCAAAACATTAAGTACGCTTAGCTCTCTACATCACTTTGCTGAAATCGATTGGTTAAATTATTATTTCCTTCTTTTTCGCCTAACATTGTTCTCTCTTCTCCTGTTATTACGCTCATTTGTGTTTTAATGAAATAAATAAAACAAAAGGCAATATATGCAAGTAAATAAGAGTATACAATTCAACTTTAACGCTGGCGTGTTTCGACAGCAAAGTTGACCTCTCAATCACGCGATATGAAATCCAAGTCGAAGCAGTGGAGTCACGTCGGTTACCTGATGATATGGTTATTCCCGCTTGTCAATCAAAAAAACGCTGGGGCCCGCCAATACAAGACAAGAATAAAAGAGAAGAAGACAGAAAAAAATCATCCACCTTGTAAAGTACACTCGAGGAACGCACTGAGATTTGAGAAAGCAATAAAGTCACCAAGTGGCATACTCTTGCCCCTTAAGCTCGGCTGGCAGGTCATGCCAGGACGGTCATCGGTTACCGATGGGGGCTGTAAGCGTCATTTGGCTGGCAGCTCATCAAATGCATCCCTCGGGCCCCAACATTATAAGTAAACCCCAAAAAATGGTGCTTTCATGTTCATTTCGTAGTACTATTATTGACCAAACACGTATGAGCCTCTTTTAAACTGTACAGACTTGTTTAATGTCAAATGTGATTATTTTATTTCTCTACAACCTGTTGTTGGTGATTGCACAGTTCGTTGCAATTTCAACCATACTGAAATCAATAAGATAAAATAAACAGTGCAAATTGTTAGGTTCGGATTAAGCTTGACAGTATACCTTTAGCATGGTGTGACCATAGAGATTTTCTCCCTTTCAAATCAATCAATCCAAACCGGACAGGAAGGAGAAATAGTATGGCTTATTTTCGTGCGATGATTATCAGCAGTCATTACTGTTATTGGATACAGGGAACATGACCAATTTGGTGTGACAAAGGTCTACAATAAGAAATGGTTGTTGTATAAACATTGTTTACAGCAAGCAAACTGAAGATGGTCGAAAACGTAGTAAACTAAATTGTTATTTCGCCCTTGGCATGGCGAGTTGGACAATGTACGCTCGATTTCACTCACAATAACTTGGTCCCACGGTGATTTTACATTCACTGTTTTGACAAAATGGAAGATAATGATGTTCTCTGAAAGATAAATTCACTTGTGTTGTTGAGACTATTATACAGGGCTACATGACGTCATCGTGATATGGTGATGCGGTAAAGAATAACAAATCTGAATGAAGTGTTCATTAAAGATACCCAACAAAAAAAAATAAAAACGACACGCACAATAAAACGACCATACTGCAAGTGTATTATGAGTAATCGCTTGCATAAATATTATGCGAAAATGTGATGCACTCAAGCAAGTAAGTCACTTGTCTGAAATATCCGTATGAAGAAACAAGCCAAAACAGGTCAACAGGGAAGTAATTTTCGAAATTGTTAATCATAAAAACAAAAATGTCAATGCCAAAGTACATTTGTATCTTATTTTATGTTGACAACTTCCTACCTAATAACTAACATCCATAATAGTTTAATTAGCGTTAAAAGAACACGTGCAGATGTATTTTCATTAAACATCTCAAAACCCCCTTTTTTCAGTTTCATCCCCTGGCATCTCTTGGTATTTCTATCTTCACAATTGTTGAACCAAATGTGATAACAACATGGAGTTTTAGCATTATAAAACACATATAAGCTTTTTCCAAATGTATTAAAAAAACATACAATGACCTGTGTCGAAAAACGACTCATTTTGCTTGACCGACTCACATATATGAATTATGTTTCGATAGGCTTCAAAAGCATTTTGGTGTACGCAAATCTACTCCACACAAAATCTTTGTTGAAGGACAGCATCCCAAAATGACAAATTACTACGAAGCAATCTATGAAATAAACTAGATACACAAATACAGAGACAAGAAACTGTATTACAATTGAAGATGGTAGCAACAGAATGACTGTTATGACCGAGTTGATTTCAGCATGAATTTTTAATTTCAAACGGATTTATCACAACTGAAAGATGTCCACCTCTTACGTGTGTATCTTCGCAGGAATTGTGGCTGAGTTCCTCTAAAAGTCTGGATACGGACTAATACATCATTGCAAAACTTCTTCAATGTGATCCACTACCTGAATTATTGAGACACAGACCCGAGGCTTCGACCGCATTAAATACGCTGGATTACCCCATCGTTCCACCTGTATCATGCAAATTCAAATACCATGTGACGCACCTTAAAGGGAACATCGCTCATGTTGTGTACTTGCAAGAAAAACAAACATCTGTATACAATATAACGGTTGAAATTTGCATTGCAATCAATTTAATGTTATTTCACACCAATTAAAAGAAGATTTACGCGTCTGTTCTTCATGTACTCAGTGCGTTTAAATTTCACTTACGCACTTAATTACAGCTCATTGGTCAGAATTGACCCTGACTCTAGGTCCCATGGGGTCAGACCCCTTTCTGGATGAGTATGGCCCGGAGTCTGTGTCCGAACAACCTCGTCCCCGTGGTTAACTTTATTTCTAACCATGTTTGTAAATAGTAAACCCTGGGATGGAAACTCCTCACTTGGAACCTGATTGGACAACAACATTATGTTAGCACATGTACATGTTTCCAATACATACAAGCATGGGACAATAACAAGCTACTAAATCTGGTACCGGACCACGAGACCATGGCGAAGATGTGAATTTCGATATGCAGCCAGACTATTCTAATTTGCATTGGTATCCAACATTTTTGGATATGCAAATGTTCCAATACCAGAGTGAGAGAGCTGTCAACCTCGTACTGCTCGACACACCCTGGGGAAGAGGTTGGTGCACGAATGACTCAGATATGGGTCAAACTGACGCATAATCTGAGTTTATATATTTTAATTTTGTAACCAGTTTCCAGGTCAATCTGACACAGAAATAGTCAGGTTCCGCTGGTACTCGGATTCCGTAAGTTCTGACATGGGAGATTAGGTAGAGTATAGCTCTTCACAAAGGAAGCACTTTCCTCTAAACCCTTTTTCTGAATAGTCGAGACATGTCTTCATTCACAGAAATAGCTGATCTCCAATCGCACGCTTGAAACATCAACCTGTTTAGTTAGTGAAGTGCTTACAGGGGAATTTTTAGTTGAAATTCCGTCTGTCTGTTATTTGTTTCGTTGTTTGTTGGTGTGTTGAGGTGTTTGTTTGCTTCTTTGTTTGTTTGTTTGATATCTTGCAGCTGCTAAATGGAAGGGTATGATTCAACAAAGTTGGCTACAAGATTCCATGGGATAGATAAGAAAAAGTGTTGAGCGGTTTGCAGAAACTATTAACCTCGTATCGCGTCCTCGAAAACGAGTAATTACAAACATAATAGTGTGTCATTATACTACAAATACTTCTGGTAGTCATTAAATGTCAAATAAAAAATATCATAATAATTACGCAAAATAAACAATTTTTAATATCGTCATCTCTCATGTCTTTTTTTTTTTTTTTTTTTTTTTTTTTTTTTTTTAAGTCGACAATACTACAACACGTGAATTATATATATATATGTATTTTACCAAGACTTTCGGGTACACGATTAAATTTTCACAACAATGCATAAAAACAGCATGTACGCATTACTCGGGTAGTATTGTGCTAGTACGATAGCTACAACGTCCCATGGAAAATCTACTCATAAATGAAGGTAAACGTGAACTCAGAGCTCCCGCAAGCTTGCAAAATGAAATACTTTAAACAATTCATGACCAGTTACAACAATATTTTTGCTCCCGAGCAAAACTGCCTTTAAACGTCGTGCCTGAGTATATCGTGAGTAAAGTATTGGCACGGCGTTCATGTATGCTTCATTACTTGTGAAATTGTCCGCAGGGATGGATCAACTAAAACCCAGTATCTCCGTGAAATCAAAGTGTGGGCCTGTGAGGGGTATTCTCCTGTTATACTAAAAAATTGATAGTTTTGTTGGCTGCAAAAACCTAATGCCTTTGCTTCAAATTGTTCGGTTAGTTTTGTAAAATAATTATATTTTCAATAATAGTTTTTTATAACAGTTACAATTCATGTTTTTCTATTTGCTACTTTTTGCTACCTTTTAAATATGTTTGTAAGAACGCACCCAGTTTTGCCTGCGGGTTACGATTTGTGTTTGTTTTAAATAAAATATCAAATATAAAATATCAGAGCAAGGTAGAGTGTGAAAGTTATCATCATGATACAAGTTGAAATAATAATTTTATGTTAAAACACATCATGACGCATGAGGTGCGGGTTTTGAACGAGTACAAGTTATGTTTTAGTCTGACGAGGTTGATAGAATGATAGCGAGGCTAACATCGTCTCCATTGGATTACATATAACCGTGGTTTATACATCACCATAGTTCGAACTAGTTCGAAAATAATTTTTTTAGTTGGTGAAAAGCAAATATTCTGCTAGACTTTTCAGATGTCCGTTGTTGTTGTGGGCCGACTAATCGCATCGACGGTAACAAAAAAATAAAAAAATAGAAGCTGTCTCTTATTGATGTTGGCAGACAACGTTGTTCTTGAAAATTAAAAGATAATATCGTAGATTAATATGCGAAGAATGTTTCCGTTCCTTCTTGTGTTGTTGTTATTGTTGGAGTAACTTTTTTTATCTGCTGTTGTGGTTGTTGTCAGGTGTTTGTTTGGTTTGTTGTTGTTTTTTGGGGGGTAGTTTTTGTTTTTGCTGTTGCTGTTGTTGTTGTTGGTGGTGTGTTTTTTTTTTCTTTCTGTGTTTCCTTTTTTTTCTTCTTTTTTCTTCTTCATCGTCTTGGCTGTTGTCAATAGGGATACGGGACATGGGCAAGTGTCGCACTTAGTTTTGAACATGACAGTTGTTATAGCTTGTTGCACCACGCATGTTACTATTGGGCCTATAACGGTCATCATATTAATACAAGTAGACGCGTCTCAATTTACTGGCTCGATAATAATAATAATCTGATGAATTAATGCATATTTCTGTGTACCTTCGACTACTGCTGACCTGGAAATCTGAACTAATTGCATGTCAGTTCGGTTACAATCCATCCACAAGAGTATCCATCTTCGTCTTCTCGAATAGAAAACTGAAACAAAACTCGCTGACAGGTTCTCCATTTGACTTGTGGCGCGGCGTACCTGATTCCGGTCAATGTACACAATCAAATGTCTCAGGTGCTTATAATTATGCATTCACCTCATATGCAAAAGTGCGATGTACAACAAGAATTAGTTCCATTGACAAGCGTCTGTGTAGTGTCCTTTTTCAACCAGTTAAAGACACTATACTCATTTGTGAATTCACAGACACTCACTGCAAATTAGCGTTCGCATTATCTTCATTGCTGTTTCTGTTTTGATATTGTCAGTGTTACCCTTTCTCTAATAAATGGGTCAATTATTTGGAGAGTCAATTTAGCAACAATAAGATACAAAGTGCCGAGCCATTTCGTTTACAGAAGCAGAAACAAAATTGACAGAAACATGTATTAACAATTACTGATTGTTAACTAACTATCTCTGTTGTGAAATTAGTCGCTGTAGTGTTATTTAAAATGTTATTGTTATTATAACCAAGTATGCACCCAATGCGGGCCCTAACTATGGGAATTTGAATACGGGAAAGTGATCCGCAGTCCCTTTGAAACGTCTGACACTCTGACGTACTTAGCTGTTTCAGCCTTGACTCTTAGTGCATGTTATCTTACAGCTTGAGCGTGCTAATGTACCAAGTAACGACCCTTGAGGAACCAAGGGAAGAATCGACTAATACTATGCCCCGGGTGATAAAAACACACCAGTTTCGTTAAAACATTACTTTGAACATGACCTCGCTTTAATACAATACGTGGGTCCGATGTTTTGACGGACTGGTTGAAGTCTTCTGCTGAACCCTTTCAAGAAATGTCACATTTGATAAAATGATAGGTAATTTAATGACACGATAGTAATGGAAATATTACCTCAAAAGAATACCAAGACTAGCCTTCTATAGTACATGTACGTGGGTCATTACATTTAGACAAACGGAAAAATCAAAACAACGTCATTCAAGCTATAACGAGAGTCGTAAGATTGTACTAAATGAAATATAAGTCACCTCTTTGGGGCGCTAAGTGGGCCTACCTAAAAACATCGTAAGTGATTGGGTTGAAAGCGTACATTAGTTCTCGAAGTAGAGGCAAGGTTAAAGGTGAGTTGAACCATTGGTTGCGATAGAAAGGGCCAATCGTTTCATTGTGGGGAGTTGTCAACAAACGTATCACTCTCCTACAGCAACGTGCACATTTGTCACACCAGTTGCAAATGTCTGTGAGTACAGCGATTACTAATTTAGTATTGTCATGGATTATGTATAAGGTTCAACTGTTGTGAGGACAGATATAATTTCTCGCAAACGACGGTTTTCAAGAATAAAATGTGGCTAAGGAGAGCTCACATTTCAATGATTAATATTTTATATCAAATTTATTCTCATATGTGTCCAATCGTGTCCAATCGGGTTACCGTTATCTGCAGGGTATAGCACTTGACGAATACAAAATAAATGGTTGTTTTATATTTTGATTGCTGCAATTTAAAAAAGCCCGATAAGCCTATCAAAATTAGTGTCGAACTTTTATAGGCGTACATATTTATACTAAACTGGAACATAATTGAAATATTTATATGTTGTTGGATCAGTGCAATGTTGTTCTTCTCCTTTGTTTTTCTTGAAAATTGAATTAAACAATTTAAATCAATTACACAAATTATTTAAATGATGTACATATTACCTTCTGTTTTACGAGTAACAAAATCAACGTCAATATTCATTCAGTTTCCCTCCCCCTTCCCCTCGTTTCCTTGTCTTACCTAAAGTGGGGGCGGGGGGAAAGGGGGGTTCTAATAAACAACTGTTGGGTAGCCTCGTGTTTACGGATAACGCTCAGTGTCTCGCGCATACAACATACTAGTTAGGAGAGGTTTTCCAAAACGCAAAGCGGCACTCTGGGTTTCAGCAGAAAATAAATGATATAAACAGCGTTAGGAAACTTAATATCAGTATAACGTCGTGTGGCGAACTCAAGATTTGCCCTTAATGTGGCATGATAGCACTTGTGTATTTCAGATTTATTTCGCTTGCAACGTGAAAGTATCGTTCTATCACAAAGAGTATACGTTCGAGGTCTTTCAAGAAATTTCAAGATGTGCTAACTTTAAAAAATGGGTCACATATTTCCTATCACCTCATGACTTCATCATTTTTTCCCCTCGCATCAACGACCTAACTATTTTGGCAAATGTGTTTGATTACAGCGTGCACTGTAACTTGCATGTACCTGATGCTTGATCAGACAACGAACCTTTAACAGCTCAATTTTGAATATATAAATACGTGTTATTATAATTGTTTATTTAATCATGAAATACATTTCAATTATACCTTGATGAATATTGTGCAAAATCGTCATTGCGCACAGTCGAGAAAAAATCATAAAGTTTAGTGCTCACAACTTAAATCATAACTTAATATTTACATAGGATGTGTGCATCAATTTATCTTGGCAAGGTTTTTTTTCAATTGTTCGATGAAAATCCCAACGAGTACGATAATATTGTTCGTTGTTGTTGTTGTTGTTGTTGTTGTTGTTGTTTTTATTTTTTTTTCTGGGGGGGTTCGAGAAGAAAGTAAGACATAGTTAGGATATATACGTTAAAACAGGACAATGTAACACATGATCCTACCATCTGCAATTGTATATATTGTGCGTTACAAAAGAAACAAAATGCAAACACAATTACAGAAACGTAGACTCTTACCTGGACTTTTAGTTAATTCCTGCCGAAATTAGAACTCCAAGTCGGATGGCTTAAACAAGTGTCAAGGCAAAAGTGTCTCGCAAGAAGAGGGGGGGGGGGCGGTTTATGTTGTAACGCCTAGCGTTTCTGTACAGCGCGGGGTGGTTGTCGCTCGGGGTGTCTTAAGAGATGCAAAGGACTCTGACGGGAACGTATCTCCACTCTCAGCTCGCAGCGTGTATCTTCAATAATGAATCGTCAGCGATGTGCCGGCTTGGGTAACGTGTCAGGATGCATTTGCCGCGCTCGCTCACTACTACTACTGTCACCAGCGTGTGGGCACGGTGAAAATTTATGCAAATCGGAATACAGTGATGTGGTGGCTTACTCCTTATATAGGGCCTACACAGAAATTTATATATATATGTTAGCTAAAATAACCCGTAAGGGGCCTCTCTCGATGTTTGAACGGATGATCTTGGGAAATCTTCTGATAATTCGGTCGATACAGACGTATAATCATTCCCTTACAGTACACATCACAATCATTTCCATTGCATCGGGTGCTATCAACAGGTTCGTGTACGGGTGTTCTTGCCCCTCCCCTTAAAAACACTATGAAACAAAATAAAATATACTTCAGCGTAAACGAAACTCAACTTCGCCGATCAAATCTGTTCAGTAATTATGATCTAGTTTGATCTCTTCCACCGTGGAACTTATTGGGCAGCTCTGACGCAAGTGTTTGTATAAACAGAAAAGATAATCTCAACTTGTATTCGTTCAAAGCCAAGCAACTTCATAAATCTTGTAAGTATCTTGTAATCTTGTAATTACGAGGTTTGATACTAAAATAAACCTTACATTTGTAATCATTACTCTATGAATAATATTGATGTTTTTATTTTTAGGGGGGCAATTTATTTTATTTTTTTTTCCATTATCATAAACATGAAACATCGATTTGAATAAAAGAAACAAATAAATAAATAAAAAAACAAATATATATATTGTTTTTAATGACTCACTCAAGATATTGTTTTAATTTTGTTTCGACAGCAGAACTTCCAACACTACATAATGGTCGATGCATAAATTGGCACTACTGTGTCAAAATAAACTCATTCAGACAAATTAAAGAGAATCTGTGAGTGATTGTCTAGTCAACGTAATGCAGAAATCGTTCACGTTTTGATTGTGTTCTACTTTATTTCATTCTTCTTTGGACAAGCAGTAACGTAACAAACTGGACACAATGTTGTGCTTTGTCTTAATAATTACCGGTCATTTGCTATCATTTGCCGGTAAGTCTCGTTGAATGTTCAAAGGAATTGAATTGGGTGACATGATATCTCCGGGGTCATCTATGGAACACTTAAGGCAGACGTGGAAACGCAACAAGCAAAGTCTTCCCCGTTGATTTAATTTCCAGGATTTCTTCCCGGGGAACACGGACTAGTTTAGGCACATTTAGTATCAGGTTTCCATTGGAAGTTGATGCAGTGCATCACTCAGAATCGTTGGAAAGGTGTACACATTTTACAGACACAGACACAACTACACACCTACACAGCACTAGCTGGAGTAGTTTAAATTCACAAGATGACTTAACGAATATGTTTTCTTGGCGAATGATAATGTGAACGGCCGTTATTGCCATAATGAAGCAAGTTGAACCGGAGACGTGGTGACCGAAGATGTAATGTTTTGTTGTCTGCTGCTGCTGTACAGCGTGGCATTCATCACAGGTGTCGGTTGGCGAGAAAAACCATTCGGTATTGTTTCGTGTACATATTTACATGTACATTGCCCCCGTGTTCTAATATTCCGCTCTTATCGTTTTGATATTGACTTAGTTAATATTATACAAGTTGACATGATAAGTGACTTCATTAATAAAGTAGAATGGAATGAACTTCGTAGATCTGCCACATTAGAA
Source organism: Pisaster ochraceus (assembly GCA_010994315.2). Classification (NCBI taxonomy): domain Eukaryota; kingdom Metazoa; phylum Echinodermata; class Asteroidea; order Forcipulatida; family Asteriidae; genus Pisaster; species Pisaster ochraceus. The sequence continues at coordinate 9,969,811 of CM021544.1, read as the reverse complement.
AGTAATTGGATTATTAACTTATGGTGTTTAGTTCACTTAATGTTTCGTTGGTGGTCACACTATTCTACCATTTAAAGGTTTTGCTTGTGTATGAAGTGGGTACCAGTGGGTGAAGACAACTTCTAATTGTGTTAACAGTATGTGCTAGATCTATACAGCTTCCGTGACTGTATTTAATTTCAATTGTATAATTACTACTCTTTCCAATTTATTAAAAAGCATTAAACATAATATTCAACATTGATGGTTTAAGGTTCGATAAATAACAATCGTCAAGCACATTTGTATTGTATTTGTTACGTATGTTTTCTAAGTTAATATAATTGTTTTTATATTACTGTGTTCTTTTTTATATGGTATATGTATAAAATTGTTGTTCCTTTATTGTGTAAATATTATGTTTTGTTTGTAGTAGGCCTAATACTACAAAAACGCTAAAGCCCTCATTGAGTCTGAAGAAAACAAAATGTTTGATTAATTTAGATCCACAATGCGGTCTGTTTTCTGTGCAAACAGTCGCTTAGCATTCACCAATAAGGACTCAAGGCAACATAATTTACCTGACAATTAAATCTCAAAATTTATGGGGAAAAATCGAGGCCATTAACGAGAGGGGCTCAGTCAATATCGAGTTTATAATGGACGGAGTTCTAGTCAAAAGACTGAGTTGATTTCTACATTAAACACGCAGTTATTTGAGAAAAACAATGTTCGTTTGAGGAATAAGTTTTCGAGTTTCGCTGGATTTGAATCTATAAAAACACAAACATATTTTGTTGTGTTAATTTATTTTATGTTTTTCTTAACTGTGTTAATTTTGGTGCAGTTATATTTATGCAATGATCCGTTTACTTTGTTAATATATAATTTAGTGTTATAAATATCATTTGCATTATAAATGTTCTTAGTATTTTTGGTCACCATTAGTGCAAACAGATTGATGAGTCACGTACCATCATTAAAACATCAATTTTATACTGTGGCATGAAAAACTTGTTCTAAAATTCACAAAACTATTAAATGTAGGCCTATCCATTATCTTGAATGTTTAATGCGTATCGATTTGTTTGTAAAGGTTTGTGCGGCTGGCAGAGCATGAAATCTCGTCGTGGTAAGTTTTGTGTGAGTCTTTTTTTTTTTTTTTTTTTTTTTTTTTTTTTTTTTTTAGATGGGGAAATCGTTGTGTGACAACGACTAATGTGTCGGCTTGGGAATGCAGACACTCAAAAAGACGCAATGGTGTTTTATTTGAAATCTTATCAACTTGATTCTGGGCTGTATTTGGGTTGATAAGGGGAAGAGTGTTGAAAGCCCGTCAGCTCAAATTTTTGTAATAATTCATTGAAAAGGACTTCGGGAACTTCGAGGTTATAGAAGCAAAAGATTTGACTTATCTTTAATCAATCCTCACTTGCAGATTGTTTGGTCATCTTAAAACAATCCTGCATCATGAATACTTACATTTTATGTTAACAATGATGTTGATAACAATTTACCAATAGTATAAACAAAACAAAAACTAAAAAATGTTGATGAAGGAAATTGTCCTCATGCTTCTTCTCCGAATGCCTCTTCTTATAGTTACACATCTTTACCCACACTCTATTGTGTTGTTCCGATAAATTTGTTTACGTCATCAACATGTTTTAGTTTTTGTTTCGTTTTGATTATAAAATTCCACAATTTTTGAGAAGTTGCAGACTACATCGTTACTCTCGTACATCGAGAGCCTGCACGCATTACAACTTTCGATGTACGAGAGTAACGATGTTGTTACCGGAAAATCAAAGACGAGCTACATTCTCAACCTTTCAAAAATGTAGAATGTTATGCTGTTTATGAATTTTATGAATTGTATGGTCAATTGGTCAATCGTAGGGTGACAGCTAGCAGATGTAACTTAATTTATTCCAAGCCGTTTGGAATCAAAGGTAGGTCATAGGAACTGATCTTCATCTTCCGTCAAGAAATAAGAATCGAGAATGAATCACGTGCCCACTGGCTTACAGTTTGGAAACAAAGGCAGGGTAATTAATCCATATGATTGATACTACTTATAAAACCAATCACACAGTGCTGATATGAGCACGACGTTAATGCCAACGATTTTTCTCATTGAAACAGCACACTAAAAAAGCTTCCCAAATAAGAACTGACCCATATTTCAGGCCACGTGAGTCTGTGTCAAAATGACCCAAGTTGATACAGATTCTGAGTAACAATAACATTTGTTTTATCCTGTTTCAGCCTGGGTCAGAAATTGATGGAGCCCCCTGGGACCCGACTTTGTGTCAATTCTAACCAGTGAGTTTTTAAAGTGAAATAAGCCTTCTTTGTGAATATTAGATAGCAATTGGGAAATGTTAGGATCCTTTTTCTTCAAGCCCGACTCCACTCAAAGATTAGTAAGACAAGTGTTTCATCCTACATAAAGAGACGAAACGTTGATCAAAAATGTGTCCCTTATCAACAACAACAACAGCAACAACAACAACAACAACAACAACAACAGTAGTAGTAGCAGCAGCAGCAGCTGCAGCAGCAGTAGAAGCAGCAGCATCATCATCAGCAGCAGCAGCAGCAGAAACATCAACAACAACAGCAACAACAACCCGAGAAGCATATATTTCCGTCCAAACCAAACTGAAACCGTACTGGGGTAATATTCATTACACACAGATGTAGTAAGTTTTGTGGTGACACCAAGTTAGATCATTGGATGAGATGTTATGGTTATTCAAAACAGGTTGTGAATCAACTCGACGTTTCGATTGGTGTGCTTTCATCGTTTTCGGAAAATTTGATAAACATCAGTTCTTAGAGCTCAGTGGACTAGTACGTAGCGCTCCTGCTCACCTTAATAGAAAGAGTATAAAAATTATATCAACTGCGTTAATTTTCGAATTCGCAAGATGAATGAGTGTGCCAGAATGTTAAGAGAATAACACTTTGTGCAATGGATTCTCTTTACTGTTTTCAACTGATGAACAACTAATTGAATAAGTGAAGCTTTGTTTTTTTCACGGCAACAGTGGGGAAAAAAGGTGGCCTTTCTTGACGGCTAAAATTGTCTTCGAGAAAGACTGCTAGGGTCGAAACTTCAGGCCACTAACTATCTTCTTCTTCTTTTTTCTTCTTTTTTTTGCATTTAGGCCTATACCATAGGTCCTTTTAATTGGTAAGCACTTTG
>CM021544.1:9937334-9965317 GCA_010994315.2 Pisaster ochraceus | reverse complement strand
TTTTTTTTTTTTTTTTTTTTTTTTTTGCACAGGATGGAAAATGTACGGAGCACCAAAAGAAGACAGTGAACAGGTAAAACAAAGACAAGGGAAGTATTTCGATTTCTCGAAATTAAATTACGTTTCTTCTAAATTATTTAGCTCCCTCAAAGAAACATACTTTGAAATAACGAAACGAAATTTAAAGGGAACGAAACAATTTATATCTCGGGTTTAAGTAATATTTCAAATTAACAACAAATATGTCTTGCACTGGATTTCTTAGTTTAGCGAAACAAAATACGACCGTTCCTCTAACAATATGTTATGTTACTGTCTAAGCAACTGTTGGTAATTGTTGTCCGTACACGCTTTAAAGAACGGGAACAATATTATAAATAAGTTTTAAACAAAATCAATTTTGTACCAAACAGGTATAATGGTGTTCCCTTGAAATAATACTAATTGGAGGGAACGAAATAATACTTAAGTGAACGAACTTATTTTGAAGGAACGGCATTTTATTTGTCTCTCTCAATCTTTCTTTGTTTGTCTTTTTTATGGGGGGGGGCAGAAACTTGTGTCAAAGTGTCCAGGGATCGAAATATTATTTCGAGGAAACGAAATAAAAATTTTGAACTAACGAAATATTACGTCAAGCGAACAAAATATTTGAGGTATTATGTAAGTTTCTTCACCAAGAAAAACGTGTAATTAAATACTTTTTAGAGGGAACAAAACAATGTCGGTTGTTTTACCTGTTTAATTACGTCACATCCAAAATTTCATCCAAAATTTCCTTTCTTCTTTTCCCCTTAAACGAAGCCGTTTTGTAAACTAAAAACAAAACATAATTTCCACCTTGAGTTAACAATCCTCAGAGGTAAGAAATTCGCAGATATATATTCCTCGTTCGACACATTTCTTTAATCAGTCAAGGAGTTTTCGTCTCTTGTTTTTCCCCACCCTGTCCTTACATCATTCTCAGCACTACCCCCATAAAATCAACATGTTGATTTTCAACGCCTGTGCACACAAAAAACCACCAACTGCTCGCGTCTTGGGTGCTACTCCTAGGACCGCCTAGAGGCCATTCCACGATCGATCCCGGTTAGTGCCCGGACCATTACGAGGGAATGCATCAATACCAAGAGTCAACCCAAAAATGAACTAACGTCCCTCGATTCGGACTCTGGCTGCTCTTGGTAATTGGAAGGCGGGGGCGGGGATACCTTAGGGGTTTCTAGCGCCCCTCAAAAAATGATCAAACATGTCTAATGTAATATTGTCATCAGTCTGAGAGAGTGGGAGAGCACAGACCGGCACGAATACAACTCCATCGTCGTCTGTCGATGATTATGTGTTACCACATGAAAGTTTCTAAGTATTTCCAATTCCAGCCGTTTTGTAACGTCTTTCCCGGCAAACAGATGGTGACGATGGAGAAAACATTACTGCAATCGTCCAGACGAAGAGTCAGCTATACACACCAAACTATGTGATGGGCTAAGGCTTTGGTGGATAGGGTGGGTAGTTTGGGTGCTTAGATTTATAGAGCTAACTTTAAACTAGTCGCAGACAGTGTTCATTTGTTGTATAATTAAGCATATTCTATATGAAATAACAAAACTGTTAACAATTTGTCCTAATCCGTAAAAAATAAAAATGGGTCTTAACATTGAATTTTTTTATTTTTTTTTATTTTTTTGCACACTGTTTTCTTTTACACATATTCTTACATTTGATTGTAACATATAGACTCAGTTGTTGCTATTCATTGATTTTATATGTTTCATTTATGTATTTATTTATTAATTTATTTTTTCAAAACGGTTCCTCTTCACTTCTTTATATAGTCATCACCTTACGGCAAGACATGCCTAGACTTGAAGACTTTCGGTCCGTTATTTTGAGGATAAATGTTATGCAAAAAAACTACTAAGAAACAAAAATACATGGTTTTGTTACATTATTTTACATCATATGTTAACATGCAAAAACGTTGGACATTATAAAATGGATCCGATACTTTTTGTTACCTTCTCGTTTGAGCGAAGAATGTCAAATGAGCAATTCAGTACCACTACTTCATGCCGAAATTGTATATTAAGGGTTTTACGAACTATAACAAAACAATGCACTCGATCATTAAAAAAAACCTACTTACATCTATTCGAATTTTGAATTATTACGCACAGCGATTAAATTAATTACGTATAGTAGGACGGTGAAGGCTATAGTGTGGTGTTATTCATATGCTGAGGTCGGTTGATGCAAATGTGATCAGCTTTATCGTCGACAATAAATGAATGCAATTTATTTGAATTGAATGTCACTCAACAATAATCGACCTTAAACTCCATTAACGTTAAGCCATGCATATATATCCAGGGGATATATACTTGCACTTGTTTACCGGGTCTCACTAAATGTATTGACTGAGTATGTATCGAATCGATGATAGTACATTTTCACACAAGATCGTTAAAATTCATATTGGTAAACTTTAGCATAAAGCTGATAAAAGAAACAACCACCCTCTACAGAAATAAATTGATTAGAAATACTGGTTATCAACCACGTCGTTTACAATTATTATTTGTGATCGCTCCACAAGTTTCTGACGCATCACATTCATTGATCGATATTAGTATTAATATCATTTTATTTTATGACAGCATGTAAAAGAAAGATCACGTTTTTATCTTTGTGCCGGTAACTTTTCGAGTCGGGCTACGTCCCGTAGCCTTAGATCTCAAGGGTCTTTCTCAGAATCATCGCCGTTCCCAAAAGCGCCGCCTTCTGTAATAGATCTACCCTATATGTTTCCCCAATGCTTTCGGAATGGGGATCACCTGATGTGATGTTTTTTTTTCATAGAAACTGTGGTCGGGTCTGATGAAAACGTCTATTTAACTATTTGCACTACAACAACAAAAATAACAATAATACACAATATTGATAAAGTAGGGAGACCACCAAAGGGCTAGATAGCCCATAGAGCGTTGGTCAAATCCCGCTCTTTTGTTTGTTTTTGTGTTTGTTTGTTTGTTTTTTGTTTTGTTTTGTTTTCTCTCTTTCTTTCTTTTCAATCCCAAATTGACAATCCAATTTAACATTCAGCTAGTAAGTTTCCCTCTTGGTTTATTACTTGATAAAAAAAAAGAGAAAAAAAGAGTGTTTTTACCAAATTCACCAATAATCGTCCAGGCAGAAGACTAAGCCCACACGAATTTTAGTAATACCACACGGGTGACCTAGCTTAGAAAAAAAAAAAAACATAACCAAAAATATAAAAATCTAATTAACCCAAACCACCTACGTCCAATTTCAATCCCCCAACTATATTATTTTCCTCCGAACAGGTCCAGATGGACGTAGCCTTTCCTCGTGCCGCTCAACTGAGCAGATGATGGACTCGAAACACGACGGCGATGCAAGCGTAACGCCCAAGGAATGTCAGAAATCAATAGACACTGCACTTCTGGCGATCGTTGATGTCCCCGGACGGACACATAGATTATGATTCACGCGTCTTTACGAGTCAAAAATGTGTTAATAAAAAGGGGTGTCAGAAACTGCAAGAAATGAAAACAATATAAAAACATGTACTTTTCTATAATGTTCAAAGTTAACAGCATGTGGTTTTGTGCGAATAATACTGGTGTGCTCTAATAACAAACAAAAAAATATATCACATCACCTAGTCACTTTCAACATTTAACTCAAAAGGTCACCATTTGATCTTTAAACTTATTGCAAATCAGAAGGTTTTGGTTACAAACATCGCTCAAAAACGGAACTGGCATGACGACCAATAAAAATGAATGTTGATCAATGTGAATAACCTATAAGTTATTGTCATGTACAATGCTGTGTTATTTTAGTACTATTTATGTTTTACATTTCCAATGGAGTCAAAGGCAGTGTGTAATTTTGGAAATTACTCCAAAAATTAATGACCATACAAACTAACTTGGTAAGAGCACTGGAGAGCTGTTGAAATTATAAAACATTGTTGGAAAAACCCTTCTTAAAGAGATATAGTTTTAGAGAAACAGGTTATTTTTCAGCCAAAAGGTTCAAGATGGTAAAGGCTTCAGACATAAACCCTTTCTTAGGCATCTAAAAGCACACACTTCTACTAAACAGTAGTGTTTTTGTAATTGTATTTGTAATTGTTATAATATTTGTTTTCCAATTTTTCTCTTGCAATTTCGATAACCAACTAACCCCAAATTGTGAATGTTGTGTTATTGTATGCATATGTTGGGATACAACAAGTAGGGATACTGGTCTTCGACTATTAGCACAGTTGTGCAACTATGCAAATCATATATAAAAATATGTGTGTTAAATGACACAAAACTTTTTAAATTATGATTTTAAAAAAGTAAACTGTGTACAAATTTCCTCTAAGCGCAATACAGCTGGGCTTCTTTTGAAAGTCAAGACTTGAATAAATTATTGCATGCTGTAAGCAAAGCTGCATGATACTAATTTATTCTACTCTATGATCGTACAACTGAGTTCAAAGGAAACGAGGTTGACAATACCGAGTGCATTAATAGATGCGTTGATGCTGTACTACGACCCCTCACTGACCACTGCAACGTACCTCTTCTTTTTGTCACGCACCCCTGACACTCCACGCCTTGTCAAAGAGAGTCCCTACCCTTCAAGCCGTCGATTTAAAATCGCTGCACCACTTCAGAATTTGCTTTTAGATCGGAAAGGAAGTTCCATTCGTTTGGTCATTTTAGTAACATTTGTGCAATCAATGGTCAACGACCGCTGAAGGGCTTCCTCTTGTGTATATTCAAAAAGAGCATTTTCTGACGCCATTATTTGAAATTCACTCCCGTGTAAACAACAAAGCTAGTTGATATTTATAGATATTTTAATCAGATACGTTGAAGGAAGTATAAAGTAACAGCCACATGTGTATTTAGGCTCAATGCTGCAAACACGAAAGTTAGCACTGCTACCGAACAACTGGATACAGGGATCGATTTAGAATTGCTGCCAAGTTTACTAAAAAAGTATATCGTAGCCACAAAAAACAGGTTAACGACTGGATTAGCACCGTTAGCTTGAATAATGTCCAAGTAACTTATTACACAAAAAACACATCTTATTATACATTGGTGTAAAGTTAAAAATCAAAATATAACATTTTGCTTTATCACTTACTGTCACATTTCATTTTTGAAAATCTGGTGGCGGTTGGCCCCTTGCATGAACCGCCATCACTGAGAGGTCAATGAAATGTACATGTGTGTAAACATCAAGCAAAACTGTTAGCCATGGACATGTTTTCCTCTGACCTCAGTATGGGGGCGCTGTTTGAGCTCGTGACGTCACGTGCATGGCGTCCATTGGTTTACAATTCGTTACTTCGCGTTTCAGAGGTTGTTTTGGAAATGCATGCTTAGTAAGCAAAGATCAGCACCCCAAGATGGGGAGCAAATGTTTGTTTAACCATTAGCTGCGATTGTGGTTCTCTGCACTGATCTATTGTTCCATAAAAAGAGTTGCATGCTAAAATGGCGTCCAGAGCACATTTCACATTTCAGCCCAAGCTGCCCATTTGTTCCTGCGGCGCTCCTTAATAGTTGATAACAAGATACGTGTAAACTTTAAATATGTACATGCACAGAGGGAAAGTACACTTTGTAAAAATTTAATCTAAAAGAATGTATTCATTTTAGTGAAATCATGGAATAGGTAGAAAATATGTTCTACCTCCATAGTGACCTAAATTGGAACGATTCATGCAGTGTCGGTGGTTATGTTTGCGGTGTCGTAATACATCGCTTTTACTTCTATTGCGGCCATCGAATTAATAACCGGTGATTTGTGGGCTTTCGTTTTACTATTTTTGGCTCGACTTTGCACTTTTTCTCTGGAGGAAATGAATACACTTTAAAGGAACCGAGATTAAAACGAATTTGGAATGAGTTTTTATGTTTGTACTAGTGTATTATTACCGTTAGAACCCAGACTGGAGTTTGGTCAGCCGCTCGCAACTAAAAACAGCTTGTTCATTTGTACCGCCATGTTGAAACTGACATGGGCTGATTGAGATAGGTCAAGCATACGGCGACATTCATTCCGGTTTTAATCAAGTCCATGGATTTCTGAGTGCGAGAACCGGAGAAGACCTGAAACGCCCGCCGTCAAATTAATAAAGACGCAATTTGGATGTAGACGAGCGAATAAACGGCTGGATAACACAAAACACTCCGTCTCATTTGACAGTTTTCCTTGAAAAGTTAAAATTTAATATGATTGAAGGCAAAGATGGAACTGCCATTTGATGGTTCCTTTTAGGCTCAAACATGTCGACTAGTGTATTTGCAACGAAGAGCTGCAGAGACACCTTTTAGCATTATTACAAGGCCATTAGACCCCTGTACTGATGACGTCACTGTTTGTTTACTGCATCGCCTAAGTGCTGAAAGTGGGTACTGCATTTCCGACAGTCGAGCAGAGACATGATGGTTTCCCATTTGGTAAACAAACTGTGACGTCATCAGTACTCCGGTTTAGTTTTTGTCACTGCAATCTACAATGTTTACCCACCACACAGCTTCTAATCCAACGTGACTGATGTAAACTTGTGTTAATCACATGTGGTCAGGTAAAAGGAGAAAGATCAACCGAGAGGTTGCAACCACTTTATTGTAAGATGCAGTTATAATGTGTGTATTAGTAATAATATTTCTTCTTCTTCTGATCTCAAACGAGAGACCTTTATTTGGGTCAGTGTACCGTCAGTACATTGTCAGCACATGCTGGAAAGCTTTTTAATTGTAGAAATCAGGGTGTGTATTTGTTTTCTCTTCTTTTGTTCATGTTATATTGATGTATGTTTATTTTAATTTATTTTATTACTATAACTTCTTTTAAGGGTATTGTTTAATTAGTCAGGGGTTGCCTGAGTTAATTTAGGCGTATTTATTTGCATAAATAATAAAGTGTAAAAGTTTGGCTTCATCTACCCATTGTCAATTTGCATGCCGATTTCGTACGCAAATGATGCGTGCAGAGTTTTGTCCTGGCCCCCTTCTAACCAAATCGTCCGTCCCTGAATTGGTTGACACCCCATCTAGGATATGGGGATGCAGCGTAGAATACCCCGGCATACGAGCTGTCTCGTGTGTACGATACTCACCTGGAGTGAATGTCAGTTGTTTGTGTTGACATTTTGTTTAAACTGTTGAATGGCACAGTTTGAATGGTGGGGGCAGCTTTTAGCTCACCTAGAAAAAGAAGGCGTAGTCCTACCCCTAGTGGGGTTTCTTTTATAACGCAGAAGTGGTTTGACAATTTGCTGGCACACGTAATTGCTTTGACATTTCCGAGCGGTTAACGGTTCTAAGTCCATGCATTTTAAACGTGCGTGTCCTCCGAACAAGCTCATTAAGTTGTTTTGAGATATCGGAAGGAGATACAATCAGTACAGACTGCATTTCCCCGTGTAAACAAATTAATCTGCTTTCAGTGTTTTAATTGGAGTCTCTGATGCATTACTGTTAGATGTTAATGTTTTTGTTTCCTCGAATGTTTGTCCTTTGTTTGGTTTAAACTGAAATCATTAGTTGTATCATATAATGTATGCAACTGGGCTACAATGATGTAACCCTACAATACAATTTTAAACGAGTGAAAACAAATATATACGTATTAAACTGAATACGTCGGGGACAACATCAGGCCTACTGTTAAATGGCCAAAAAGTAACACTTGATTTTGATTGATTGAATTTGATTTGATTTGTATCTATTTTTGCTCTATTAATTCCATTTCCTTTTTTTTAATTTTAGTTTATGTTATTTTTGTATAAAACAATAAATATTGTATTGTGTTTATTTTATATCTAAATAATGAACATTTCGTTGTATTGTGTTTTTCGATCTTGATCGTTGTGGATCAGCTATTGAAAAAGGAGACAAAACAATACACTTATAATGTATACTGTTAAAAGTATACACTTTAAAATATAAAATAGTACTGTATTCATTGCTGATAAAATCCCCTGTCGGTGCGGTATAACGGCGACGACTCCAATAGCGATTTACATCCAGCAGGTGGCGCCCCACAAGTACGCAACAAGGGCCGTGATAAAAGTCAGACTAAAAGTTGTTGCAATATCATTAACATCATTCCTGCATGGTTCACATCGACTTGGAGAGTCGTGACAGAGTCGTCTAGTGAACCAGACTCTTGTGGCAAAGTCATCGGAATATGGGTTTTAATCCTGGTCATAGGGACCCGTGTATTTGATAAAAGTTAGCGATTGTTATTATTAGTATTTACTAATTAGTGTTATTCTTTGTGTATTGAGCTTCAGCCCGGTGGTCATAACAGCTCGTCGACGACCGTATTTCCTTCTTTTTTACCCTAAGTGGGTATTAGGGTACATGAGTAGGGGAAGAGATGGTCCCTGTGAGTGACTTGGATTGATTTGCAACGTACTGACAGCCCGGGCTGCCTGGGCGTCAGACTTAACAGATACAGACTTCCCACCTTTCTCTTAGATTAAGGAGTTGTTCAACTTAAATTCTTCACTTGTCAAGTGCAATCTCTTCAGTTCGATTTCATTTTTTTTTCCACTTGTCAAGTACAATCTTTGCAATATTAGTGTAGTAACACCCATACACAGCTCTTCCACAAGAGTACGACTCTGGAAACTCGGGTGCGGGTCTGCATGGTTCACCCTTAATCCATAACAGCCACATGTAACAATTTAGGGGGGTGCAGACCATGTATATCACTAGGAAGGCAGTGGTAGCAATGAAACACAAACTGTTTGTTATAAAACATAATTTATATGTTTAAAATGCATAACCTTTTGTAGCAACTTTTACAACCAGTTGAAGTCGTTGTTGCTAATGTATATTTCCAAATGGTTCAAGTAACTGATAAATACTGACAAGTATTAGAATGTGGGTGTTCAAATCAAAACGCCTACATGCTTATTTCCAACATGTTGCAAGATGTAGAGATGAAAGATCAATCAAAACAAACAAAGCAAACAAACAAATAAGCCTATTCTCCAATAATAATATATTATTATTACATAGCGCAAGTTTCTACCGAAAGAGTACTCAGGGCGCTAAAACAGACAAAAAACATTCCACGACAAGTTTTGTATTTGTTTCTTTTTGTTTTTTCTGTTAAGGGCTTTATAATGTGCTGCCTAGTACAAGCACCAAAACTATACTATGGTTTTGAACACTACGAGATTATTTCCTATGCGCCGCCAAGAGTTCGAGAAACAGTGTGCACGTTTGTCTAAAATGTTCATCGGATTACAGATACTTGATTGAAATGGGAAACTCGTAGACGGATAATTTCGCAGTAAGCATTGCATCATGACTATATATCTTTCGGTCAGGTAATATTGTAATGGACATTTCGTAGAACAGGTCACGGGTTCTATACAGGTTAAATCCTTCTTTGAAACACCTTAGTTTACTGCTGAAGTGTGATTTTCACCTCACCTTATATCGTCGTGCGTAGTTGCATATAGGGCATCAACAGCACCAAACAAGTTGTCTCTATGTTCCTTCTTTTTGTATTGTTATTTTCCAAGTTGTTTCCAGTCTACCAAACTTCGTTGGGCCTTTGGGCTGCCAGGTTAATTGATCTTTTGGTTGCATCTTTTTGTTTTACGGTGGTGTGATTGGACTCATAATCTTAATCATTTTTCCTTCCGATAAAAACACAGTAATATCAAGATTTTCTGACGTATGGTACAACGTTTCAAATTAGTACCGCGTGATTAGGTACACTGAGCGCCTAATAATGCCCAACGATTGTTCTCAATGAAACAACCCACTGACAAAATATCCAGGGTAAAAAACTGGCCCATATTCCGGTTCACGTGGTGCCTTGCCAATTTGTTGGTCAGTATGACCTGGAATGTGTCAAAATGACCCAAATTATTTCACAATCTGAATAACAATAACATTGTTTTTACTGGTTTCAGTCTGACCTGGGAATGGGTGGGGCCCCCTGGGACACAACGTCTGTGTCAATTCCGACCATTGAGCTTCTATAATAAACTAAGCCTTCATTATGAAGATAGCAATAGCACTTTGACAAGGTAAAGAACTTTCATCAAGTCTGACCCCACTCCACAAAAGCAGCAATAGACCTTATGCACATGACGTCATTTGAGTAGGGCGCCCTCGGCTAGAGGTCAAAAGAAGGATGCTCATTGGCTCACGCTCTGCGCTGTGCGAATAAGATGTGCGTTTTCCATTGTTTCGTTATCATTTTACCTCTAAGATGACGGCGTGATGACGCCAATGCATAAGGTCCATAGCAACAGTAACAACAGCAGCAGCAGCAAGAACGGCAGCAACAATAACAACAGCTCCAGGCTACTAAAAAAAGTGTCTCCATGTATAAAGAACGTGCTAATTTACCCAGGTATAAATTTTGTTCAAGTAAGTTGGGTTTATTTAACAAATGTATGAATGTGTCAATTATGTACACTATTATTGTGCAAGACTAATATTGGGTTTTGCACAGAAAGTTGAACCCGAACACAATGAGCCGGAAATGTTTGTTGCAACTTTTCAAGGTTAATAACATGGTATCAGTATACGTGAAATGTATAATAGAAGAACCTTCCCGGTCATGGGAACAATAGCAAAACGATTGCATTACTTAAACAACGGATACTGCATGATAGTTGAGAGTCAGTTTCCTGTTGTTGAACTTGGATGTATTTATATGAAATCGAAATACAAGGTGGAGTAGGCCTGATATAAGTAACCTGTTGTTGAGAAAGTTGTAGCAAACTGTCACAAGATGGTTATGTCTGTCTTCATTGTGTGTACAGTTTCGTAAACAGACTGGGACATGGAATTGTACGCGAGTGGAATAGCTCAAAGTAGCCGTCCCACGTTGATACAGTGTCAAACTTGTTCATATTATTGAATATAAGAGAATAAACAAACAAATACAATTACAATGATGTTGAGTTGAGCAATTCACAGTTTGTTCTATACAGTCGTTTTCACTTACGCAGCAGCAGCAGCAACAACAACAACAGCAGCAGCAGCAGCAGCAACAACAACAACAACAACTACTACTACTAAAACAACAACAAACAAACAAACAACAGTGTTGTTGTTTTTAATTGCAAATGATTTTTTAGCTTTTCGTATGATTGGTTGGCTCAAGATAAACGAAGTTCAGGCTGAATGTTTTGCAAACCTTTTGTTTTGCTTATTATGAACTATTTAAACCAAATAAAAGAGTTTGCTACGAAGGCTTTAGTGTGAGAACATTTGCAAGTTTCTGTGACCTTTGCTAGTAAACTTTGGCGTAAAGGTTTACTCATCAGGTGAAGGACAAAGTCGAAGGGACAGCAACAGTGATTTCAAAGTGGAGTTCAGGCAGTGCTCAAACAACAAGTACCATGCCTGTTATTTATTAAGGCTGCGTGACGTTGTTACTACGTACAACAGCGAACGCATCGAGTCTTGAGCAGACTCATGCAAAAGTAATTGGTGCTGTAACAAAATTAAATGTTATTGTACGAGGTACCAGAACTATGCCAGAATACTTAGTTGTAACATTGTGTAAACTGAATGTGACAAGTTATATTAAAAGTGACGCTATTATTAAAAGTAATGGCGGCCTAGCCACGCAGAAACGGTCATTGAATTCCATGCCAAGGTCAAGATAATGAAAACATAATTTGTGGAAAACTTTCCTTGGGTAATAAGTGGTAATAGGCAATCGCCACAGGGCAAAACTGTGTCATGTCAAGGCTGGAAACCAGACACAAACACTGTACTTGATTCGCAATCCGGCTGGTAATTTCATGTTCTGAGATAAGTTTAATTGCGCTGAGCAGTTTTGTGTGATTGGAGGATCGGTATTTAGTAAACTACTTGATTTGTATGTAGCGCACAACTCCAAATAGCTAGATCACGGCGCTTTACAACTTGTTATCCCTGATCAACGGTCATATATACTTAGACTAGTTTTAAATTAAAAACTATCTTAACTCCCGGGGGAGTATACCATTTCAAGCTACCTAATTTTGGCGCCAAGTGGTAAATCCCACACAACTATCTCTTCCCTCCCATGTTCCCATTTATACATCTATGTGAAGGGTAGCAATTATGGTAAAGTACCTTGCTCAAGGAAATAAGTGCATTGACTGGGGATCAAACCCACAATCCTATGACTTGGCCAAAAGAACTTGCATAGACCACTCAGCCGCTACACGCCACGAACGGAAGTCTCTTGTCTCGGCCCCAAGGCTACGGAATACATTTCCCATTTATGTTAAAGTGTGTACTGGTCTCACCCCGTTATCAAAAAAGCCCTAAAGAATCATCTTTTCTCTGCTTGCATGTTATCTGGGTTTTTCCAGTCTGCCCCCCCCCCAATCTTTCTGGCGTTCTCGTCGTTTCTTTTTCTAGCGCTTTTTATTCTCTAGTAAAAGTCGCTTTAAAAATGTCCAGTTGATCCAAGCCAATATACGCATAAAACGGTCTACCGAATAAATGTATGCAGCACACTGTCTAGAAGTGTATGAATCAAACTATAGGAAGAGTTAAGCATAATAACGCAATGTTACTCGTTATATTACCGCTGTTGGTTTTTACTCAACATATCCTTTTAGAAACGAAGCCTCTGCATGCAGTTCCACAGCACCTGTCATTGATAGATAAAGTCTTCTCAGTTTTGGCAATGTCTTAGTCAATACTGCCATACCTTGAAGGCAAAGTGCAAGTGTGTGCATGAGGTCCTCTCGAAAGTCGAAGTTACATCTGTAACCGTATCCATACAGCGGTTAATCTCGCGGATTTTTATTGTTGACAAAATGTAGCCCGGGGATCTTGACAATGCAGTACGTGAAGAACGGGTAGTTTTGTAGGTGCCACGCGTTATAAGGTTTATACTTGACTCCTTGGGTATCGATGTGCGCACCTACGGGCAGAGTGCAGATCAACTCAAAATAGGTCAGTGATTTCAGAGGCGCCAGTCTAATATGGTAATTGCTCGTGAGTGGGTTATTTAAAGAAGCAACGAGTAGAACACAAGGGACTAACTAGTTCTGTGCCCTGTGTATTGCCATTATGCAGTAATGGACTTATATGTGGCGTAGTGCCTAGATGTAGCCCAACCCTGTATAAAATAGTAGGCCTTACCTAAATGTACCAATCATGTAACCCAAACCTAGTTGTAGCCCAAACCCAGTACCCAACAGTCAGTAGTTTCTACCTAAATCTAGTCACAATGTAGTTCAGACCCATGTATAGCCCCAATCTTGTACCTAAATATAGTCCTTACCTAAATAGTCAAAATTAAGCCTAATCTAAATGAAGCCCCAACCATGTAGCTAAAAGTAGCTCTATCAACGTAGTCACAATTTGTGGGACAAACGCAACTGTAGACCCAAACTTGTACCTGTATGCAGCCTAACATAAGTGTCAATCCGTACGAATAGGACCTATAACCATGTACTGAAATGTAAGCCAATAGCTCTTAGCCATGTACATAGCCAAACCCAAATGTATTCCAAATACTGCACCTAAATATAGCCAACCTGAATGTAGCCACAGCCCTGCCTAAATGTAGCCGAACCTAAGTCTGGCCCAACCCTGCTTAAATGTCACTCCAACCATTCTACCTAAATGTAGCCCAACCTAAGTGTAGCCCCAATCCCGCCTCAAAGTAGGCCAACCAGTGTAGCCCCAATCCTGCCTAAACGTAGCCTAACCTAAGTGTTACTACAACCATTCTACCCAAAATGTAGCCCACAGTCATCAATTAACTGAAGTCCAAACCTAAATGTAGTCCAGACATGGGTACCTAATAGTTGTATCTACATAAAAGTAGCCCCAACCGTACCTAAACGCAAAAATGCATATGTAATGTAGCCCTAGCATAGTACCTTCAATGTAACCCAACCTGAATGTAGCCTCAATCATGCTTAAAATGTAGCCAATCCTAAGTGTGGCTCCAAAGACATAACTTGTTGAAGCCCAAACTCAGCTCCAAATGCAGTTCCCATTCTGCAGCTAAATATTGTAGCCTGGGCTCGGTCCTAAACATGATGCATTTTCGTGTGGGGAAATGTTTACATGTTTTACTTGCCAACGAAAAATGCCACTTTAAGAACTTGTCCGCAACATATCCTTCCATAAAATTACCAGACTACATGTATTTTCGACTAGTGTTTGTTGCCTGAAATCATATTCAAGAGTCTGTCGCGCCTTTTTGACGCAAGAGGCTGCCTCCGGCTGCTGGCGTTAATAACTTCCGAGTAGCTACTTGAACCCAAATTAGCACGTCGTGCTGTGAGGGCAACAACTTCAGCAAGGATTAGATGGTAAGATAAAGAACTGCAGTTCGGTTTTGATGATTTGGTTGCTGGACGATGAGTTGACAAGCAAATCACTACCAAAGACCCATTTCGTTTCACTTCGAGTGTGACGTTGCATTTGACGGCAGTTGACCGTCGTTTATCACAATGCCACCGCCTGTGTGGTTCTGTGTGCCACAATTGTAATACAATATGGCAGCGTTCCCATGACTAGAAAAGAGTTAAATTGACCAAAGCCGAAGGGAACAAAGCAGCGGTTTGTAAATAAATGGCCACGTGCCAAAAGATAAGATATCAATAATACAATGTGAACACAAATGAGCAAGGTTATACTTCCCAAGCATAAATTAAAGATATGTAAGAATACAAACAAAAACAAACTAAGGCCAAATGTGTATCTTTAGAAATAGCTTGTCATTTAACTTGTAAAAGAGTACAATTAACCTGAAGTGCGAATCTGTAAAGAAGCTCACAGAGAGAGCGATAATATAAAAAGTAAAAAGAACGGTGGTAAAAAGTTCAACCATCCAACAATGAGCCACTGCAGCTTTTACCTTTATTTTTTTCCTTCAAAATAAGGTTCAATATGTAAATGTCAAGCCCACCTTCAGCTAAATAAATAATACTAATTATTAGTATTATTAGTTAAATATTATTAATATTAAATACAAATTATTTTCATTTGGGGTTTTCGTATCACGTTATTATGTCATACTAAATTGTATACACTTGGATCTGTTTTGTTTTGTTGTGTTTGTTGTTTTTCTGTTTATATATAATAATATAAGATTTATAAATATTTATAAATATATAAGATTTATATATAATAACAATATTTGTTGGACTTTTGTTAGTTGGTGGAGTTGACTGTATAAATGTTTGTTAGTTGTTGGTGGTGTTGGCTAAATAAAGCTGTTTAGCTTCAAAAGAAGAAGGAAACAATAGTATTAATAATTGATAATAAACAATTGAAAGACAGATGACTTTATCGGTATCAACCATTTTTAATTTGACAGAAAATTATCCACCGTAGCTAGAACGTTAAATCGTAAAAGTAGTTACTGGTCTGTTGTAATTATTGTAAACGAACAATATCCAATCTTTACACAGGCATGTCAACTGAAATATCTAAGAGATCCCTGGATGCGAAACAGAGCGCCCTCATGGGGCGACCGGCGACGAGAAAGACTAGACTGTTAGATTCGCCCAGTAGAAAGGCAATTTATTAAATGAATAAAAACGAAACTACTACTGTCTGAAGATGAAACCGTGATGAATATACGGTGTTCTTAAAATTGCGAAGTTGTGACTGGTTTTTATTTAATTATGGAGTCCGAAATAGTGTCAACATGACGGTCAATGCTTGTAAACAAAGGCGCTACCCTTTGCTTAGTTGGCGCCTTTTTGTGTGTTTTTCTAATTCTTGTATTGATAACCCATAAAATATCTGAACATATTATCTTTCAAAACAAAATGTCGGTCCTCGGAATTAAACGTGATGCCTATTTATAACCCAAGTCCCCTGACGTCATCATCTGGGTGTATTTCTGATTGCATCATTTGTGGAGTTGACGTTCCCGTCTTTACATTTTTATTTTTATTTTTTATTTTTTGTGCAATATCGTAATTGTTGTGGGGGGGGGGGGGGGCACACTGGAAATTTGTGGGAGCACGTAACCCCCCCCCCCGGCCTCCCCTTGGCTACGCTCTGATAACAACGGCAGATACAAGTATTTTGGTCAAACATTTTGCGACCTTTCAACAACTTCAATTGACTCATCATAACTGCCTAGTTAGCACATCATGTAACCTTGTGAATAGACAGCAGCCAGGTGTGAAGTCACCCAAGCATCACTGAAGCAAGCGTTGAAATTAATAACATGCCCATTTACCAATTATCCACTTATTTTCATTTTACCATTATGTTTGTGATTTTTTTTTCTTACTTCTCCCCCTCCCCTTTTTGTCTCTTTATTTACATATAATGTTTTTATTTTCTACTTTATAATTACAAAAGTACGAGGAATCACGCATTGAGCAATGTTTCCTCTGACAGGGTCGGCACCGACTCCAGAGTCATGGTTGGTGACCCTTGCATCTGTCGAACTTGCCCGCCTTTATAGGATAGGAAAGAAGACTGTATTGATGACGGCCAAGGCACGACTCTGTGAGCTAATGGCGGTGCTGTAATAATTCTCAACCGATACATACGGTCCATTTGCTTTCTGCGCGGTATCGCAGTTAATTAACTCCTAATTTCCTTCGTCTGAGAGGCCTTGGGTGAAAGACGTAAAGAGAATCAGTGGTCTTTCATCCTTGTCCATTATGCCACGCGGCGACATTGACCCATCCATTGAAAGACGAACAAAGATCGTCTTCACAGAACCGAACTGAGCTGCCGTGCCGTTAGCCAGTCCGCTCCTTCATTGTTGATGGATGAACTAACTGTATTTTGAATAAGACCATGGTAAATAAATGATGGCGCTGTTCACATCAACGCCACTCCCCTGACTGTTGACTTGAGAGCTAGACTACGTACAACTGACGAAGTTTTAGCATGGTGCATGCAAGGGCACGAGTCTCCAACCCCAGGTCTCAATCCACAGTAATTTTGACTTGGTAAATGGCGAGTATAAGATATACCACACGAACATTGAGACGGTAATATGAATTGGTAGAGAGGTTGTTGTTGTTGTTGTTGTTGTTGTTGTTGTTGTTGTTGCTGTTTGCTTGTTTGTTTTCTCTTACAGGGTTTAAGGCAGGGTATTCAACTGGTTATAAAAAAAGTATCCTTGCTTTGTGTATCCCTATGTATATGCACAAAATAACAGACCTGCAATAAAACATGAAGCCTTTTCTCAGGTTCACTTGTTTGTGGGTGTGAAAATTACCTCCTTTTCTAAAACTATGTTATTTTAATAAAGTTCGTTTTTAACATTGCTTTAAAATACCAAAAGGTCCCCGGTGCTCCCTACAAAATACGTGCATATGGTTATTAAAAAGGTATTTTTATTTTTTTTAAACACCCTGTCTTTAAAGGTAAAAACATATTTGGCTATTTCAGGAGTGAATTAATTATCGTCATCTATAGATGACGAATAGTAAGAAATAGCCCCATAAACCCACGAGAAAAAAAAAACTAACTGCAATTTATCAAATTCGGTGGATACACTTTTCGAGGGACAAACAAGAGTGAAATACGTTCATGAGTTGTCAGGGAGTGTGTGTAACCTACGTCCATGTCACATCTGCTTCGTCGTGATAGAGACGTCTACAATGTTGCATTATTTGCTCTACTTTCTACAGAAGCGTTAATGGGACATTGAGAGCGTAAGAAAATGAAAGTCAAAATAATTACTTAGATCTCGTTCTGACTCAGTGCAAGTCATAATTGTAATTAATTAGTTATAAAACAGGGCGCCATTCCAATGCTCGCTGATTGTAGTGCTGTACAATAAACTCTCACAAATATTAGTTTATACGCTGCAAAATCTGAGGTGTTGAAATTAACATCAATGGTGATGTCACAAATAGATTCCACCCCCAAAAATCAACATTTACACCATATGATGTTAGATTAATCATAATGTTTTGCCAAAACAAGTACAGTTGTGTTTTTAACACCATATGATGATGTTAATTTAGATTCACTCTTCGGTATATATTTGTGACAACACCCACAGGTCAGTTTTAACACCCCAACTTTTGCAGTGTGTATCGTAGTTAAAAGATAAATCTCATAAATATGACTTAATAGCAAAAGACACTACATTCGCCAATTAAAAATTATGAGACATCGCTAATTAATAATTATGAGACATACGTCATAACTCATAATCATGACTTATAATAATTATGAATTATGAGATATGTGTCATAATTATGACTTGAATTATGTCATATTATAGTTCGACCTATTTCATAATTATGTATTGTACTAAGCTGTAATTATCAGATATTAAAGATTGGGTCATCGTTTGGTAATGACCCAGAAAAAAGTGGATCATTTAATTTATGTCCGAAATCCTACTTGTTATAAATATAGTAATGGTGTACAGAATCCTGCACAATTACGTCATCTGCAATGCCCCAGTTGATTAAAAATAAAAATAAAAACTTGCATGAATCGTTTCTCGGATTTCTGAGGGTTGGTGTCCGTTCGTGAACGCTCTGACCAATTCTGCGGTTGGTACCCGCTGTGACCGCGCTAAACGTGTGTGGATTTGACGTTCATAGGAAAATACCGTGATGTTGTTAAGCTTTTCTTTTTTTTTTACCAGCAAGAAGACGCTGTATTTAACTTTAGCTTTCACATGTGACTTTTATTGTATATTTCTTTAAAACAATGGCGTATGATTATCCATTTCAATGACAAAAATAGACGATGACCTACCTTTCAGTCATAGTTTTGTTGGGGTGTTGGGGTGTTTGTTTGTTTGTTCGTTTGTTTGTTGGGGTGTTTGTTTGTTTGTTTGTTTGGTTGTTTGTTTGTTTGTTTGTTTGCTTGTTTGTTATTTGTTCTTGTTTTGTTTTTCTCAATGTCCAATTAACACTTTAGTCACCTTAACAGCGTTTCAGAGAGTTTGTATACATTGTGAAAGTCAGGTTGAATATTACATTATAGCAATCATAATGTTTTGACATTATATTTTACCAATCATATTCTTCGTCTGTAAGCATATGAATTTAGTTGCTGCCTAAGATTTAATGGAAAAACTAACTTGACAAAAACTGGAAACTCGCCTTTAAACAAACTTACCTCTTCCTTGTTTGTAGGAAATAAAAGACGTGTGTAGCCAATACGCACACAATTATTTTCTTTGCACCATATGTTTTACTATATGTGCGATATCTAATTACTATTCGAATGAAAGGTACAATACGAACTATTTCGAAAAGAAAAACCAATTAAAAGCAAGTCTGCCCACAAAGAAAATAATATTTTCCTCGATTTGTGAGAGCACAGTGCCAATACATACACAGAATAAACTTTACGACCATGAGCTATTTGAAAAATGGTACCACCGTTTGATATTACATATTCAAATAGTTGTTTTTGTATCATCATTTTTGTTCTATTTATCAATCTCCTCATGTGAAGTTGACAAAGACAATAGTAAGAAAAGATTGTTGAATCAATCTCGTCATTTTTTTAAAAAGTTTTTTTTTAAGAAATTATCTCCAAATTTTAAATAAAGTATACAAAAGCAACAACAAAAACGGTGCGAATTATGTCATGAATTCTAAGCATGTAAAGATTGACCTTATTTTGATTGCGGCAATTTAAATTAGCCGAGGGGATTTGCAGACTATTTTTTTTACAGCAACATGCTTTCTGCGTTAGTAATCAGTCATCCATTTCCACCCCATGTCTCCGGAAAAAAATTACTCCAGTTGGCAATTACAGCTTCCATTGATGTTGTACACACAGCTGTTGGGACCTTCACCCAAACGGGGACCCTATATCGCCCCTTGTGTTAAAGGTCCCTGGTTTAAATGGGCATATCTACCCCCACAAATACCGCTGTTTGTTGACCAAACCATTGTATTTGTTCTCACATTGTTTTGGCATAATATTTTGTACACCCAGGTCCCCTTTAGTACATGAAAGTGAGTAAGGATGCTTTCCCTACGCTGCATCAAAACAAACGGATCCATTTTCCTAAAGTTCTCGCCAACACCCGCCAATGGCAACATGAGTTCTACCTGCTATATAAATGGTTGGGCGACAACCAGTCTGTTTCAACCAGACTTTTAACAATAAAGGGAGTAATCACAGCTATAGTTGCGGGTACCACCGTGTAGAAATCTTTCTAAACCAGCCGGAACCAAATGCAAACGTAACTAAAAGAACTACTGAAACGGGGCAATTGCTAAATTATGTTCCTATAAAACAACGATCAGTTCAAAAACAAAAATGTTAACTTTGTCAACAATTAATGGTTTATTATTTACGAACCTATTTATTATTTGTATTACACCGTATGTCAACGGCTCAAACTATTTATGTTGGCTAATTTTCATGTTAGCTTAATTGTGACCTGAACCAGTTTATTAACTTGTGTCTACTGGAGTTTTCTTGTTACAGTTTTCTTGATTGTTTGATTGTTGGGGTGTATGGGCTTTTGTTTGCTTGTGTGTTTGTTTGTGTGTGTTTGTTTAAACGGGGGAAATAGCTAATGCAATCTGAGAGCATCTTCCTAATTTAAATAAGAAACCACTGCAATAATGTTAAACAATGTTAATTTGACATTATATCACTTTTAAAAGTACATACTTAAGCTTGACACAGTGTTTTAAATAAGTCCATTTCATGTGGAATTTCACAGTAGTACGATTTGTAATTGAGATGCTCTTTTCTGAAGTAGCATTTTCTATATATTTGCAAAAGTGGTTTTCTATCGTTCATTTCCAATGTATAAATATGAAAAAGACACGAAGGAAGAAGGATAAGATCAGGAGCACTCTGTGTTGAACTTGTACTGACTAGAACCTCTGGGTAAAAGCTAGAATAGACCCTCATTACTGAGTGGGTAAAACAGAAGACACATTAACATGTTTTTCAAATATTTCAAAAGTCACATCATTCATTACTTGCCCGAAACGAAAGCTGTTGGTTTCGGAACGCAATTTCGACAGCAAGTAACTCATCACCTACGCTTTGTACAAAATGTTTAGCTATAATGAAGCAACGTTGCTGACGGTCGAGTGAATTCTTCAAAGGAAATGTTCTGCAAGATTACCCAAGCGTGTGAAATGTGCGACATAGCGCAGTTGGTGAAGGGCTGCCGCAGCCATGCATAAATGACGGTGCCAGTAATTTGTTCTACCAAACTACGTGCCTAACATTTACACTTCATCAACTTGAAGATGATTACCTAAGTACGTATCGCGTGTTTATTTTGACTCTTATTTATCGTTCTGGTGGTGAATCATGGAGGAAGGCGTGAAACCAAGGGTGCCTCATAAGCGAACTTGCTCACTGTAGCTCGCAAGACTGAGGAAACCTTCGCCATGTGAACCTAAAACACCGGGGTTAACCCCTACACTTCCACGATAAGGGTTATTGGTTCTTTCACGTACAAACACACTACCCATCCTTGTCTACGAAACCTATGGCTTAATTACCAATCGGAAGGACAGAGCACTTTTGTCAAAGTATCTTGCTCAAAGACACGAATTTCACGATCAGGAGTCGACTCTGCTGAACAGAAACACCAGAGCTTGATTGCTCTTAATAGCTCGGCCACGACATGTCACGTGCTATATTGAACAATGTACATGTATAATAAGTGTTTTCCGAAAACAGTGTCAACGACAGAGGGGTAATAAAAGCCAATGGGCGACTCTGGTGGGATTCTAACCCACAACCCCCGCTTACGACTGCAGCTACGTTTACGACTAAATAGTAAATGTGTCGTATAGTTCATTCCTTGAACCGGCAAAGTTCTTTTGGAAGTATACAGCAACTGCTGCCAAGAATGTGGTGTAATGAGCTGATTCAGTCACGTGACCCACCTCTGTCGTCACAGGTACCAATATACCCCTGGGTGAAGAAAAGCATCTATAATAATAATTAAGGGTCTTTAAAAAGTACATATGGTTCATGACGGGGAATCGAACCCACACCCTGATCACAAAGTGCGTCCGGTGAACTAGACCGCTTAGCCATGACACGCCATGATTTCAAATTCACTTCACAGTGGTACAAGTTTAGCCCAAATTCCCATTTTCAGCTGGGTTTTTTTTTTTCAATAAAATTTGTTGTTGTTGTTTTTGTCATTGTTTTCTCTTTAAAAAATACTATTGTCACAAATACTAGTACTAGTACTAGTACTAGTTGCCGATGTCAATTAAGCATTACCATTGAAATGTTTTGCATATTAATCCAGTTGG
Organism: Pisaster ochraceus; assembly: GCA_010994315.2. Lineage (NCBI taxonomy): Eukaryota > Metazoa > Echinodermata > Asteroidea > Forcipulatida > Asteriidae > Pisaster > Pisaster ochraceus. Next base: position 9,943,077 of record CM021544.1, on the reverse strand, counting down.
TTCATATTTTGAAGACAAATACTTTAGTTGCCGAGCAAAAGTGAGAAACAAAGAAGTAGAAAAGAAAAAAAATAATAATAATAATAAAAATACAAAATAAAGCAAATAAGTAAATGGGTCTCACCTGTTAAAATAACATCACATTAGTATATCGCCGTGGTGGCTTGCTAGTTCGCCAGAGCGGCTTGTTATCTCGCCAGAGCGGCTTGCTATCTCGCCAGAGCGGCTTGCTATCTCCCCAGAGCGGCTTGCTAGCTCGCCAGAGCGGCTTGCTAGCTCGCCAGAGCGGCTTGCTATCTCGCCAGAGCGGCTTGCTAGCTCGCCAGAGTGGCTTGCTATCTCGCCAAAGCACCTTGCTACCTCACCAGAGAGGCTTACTATTTCAAAATATTGCGTTCTTGATTTAGCTAAGAAAGACAAGACTACAAGTAGTTTCTTCGAGTTATTTAGTCACCGGGGCGAAAAGGGTAAAGGTCACCGAGGCGAGATACCAGTTAGATTTTTTATTTTTTATTTTTTTTGTTATGCCCTTTTGTGTTTCCATACGAACCAACAAATTAAATGCCTTAAAGAGATATTAAAACTGCAAAATAAATAAGTTCAAGCACAGACTTTTAAAGTTCAAGTTATAAGCTTCATAGATTTGTTCTTTTTCTTTTGTAATGTAGTGTCATAGCCTCATTTAATTTATTGGTTATTGTTTACCGAACCTCCCCAGTTTAATTAAGTTGGGATGATTTATTACGCAATTGAATACTTGTTTGCAGTATATAACTCACTGGCCATATATCAACGTGATCTGTCCTCCAGACGCATGTGTGTGGGTCATCATTGTTCTCTTACTTTGTTCATATATGTCGGCAAGCTTTTCCAGTGAGAGTATTTTAGTTGAAGATTCGGCAACCATTGCAATTGTGGCAAATCAATGAATTAACTGAACACGGAGATGTTGCGTCTGAGAGCGTTTTCTCACATTTCATAGTGGCCAATAATATTGGCCACTATGATATGATCCCAAATAGCTGGGTTAACCCCATCCATCACATTTGGTCGAGCATCCCAACCATCACAGAAATAGTTATAGTAACTATCCAATTGCATTGATACGAATACAAAAGACTAAAGATACCACAGTGGTCAGTTTTTCATTGGACTAACCTGTAATTGTCAACTTTGTTTAATTAGCGAAATGTTTATTTTTCTTTAGTACCAGATGCGGTCAATGGATCAGGGTAATTAATCTCCCCTCCCTCTATTCATGAAGCATCTGGCGATGTTTATTTATATGCCATGATGTATTAATTGAAATAATAACAAATATTACCTTAAGACTAGAGAGAGAACAAATTAAACGAAGTCAGGCATGTGAATGTCACTATAGAATATGAACTCTAGTACGTATAAGTTATCAGCATGTTGGCGTCATCGCCAGCTTGGGGCTACACACTGCGTGTGGAGTTCATTGGTTTTAATCACAAGAGAGGAAGGATATTTTTCTATGGTTTCACTGTAGTATTATTGTTATTATAACATTTCTGGTAATGAAAGCGAGCTTCATCGCTGTAGCTTGCAAGCTTGAGAAAACCTGTAAACAAGGTTGCGTGCGGTGTGAACCAGAAACACCGGAGTTAACCCCGATGTTCTAGGTTATTTACGTGCACTACGAATCCTGGCACACGGGACCTACTGCATAAGCTGTATCCTGTATATCAAAGATGTTGAAATAATGACATTTTACATTTATTAATGATTATTACATAATAATGGCCTTTTACACACGTTTTCAGTTTTGAAAATTCAGTTTGGCTAAAGTCTTCATTAGTGACAAAATGTTCATGGTCTCGTTGGTTATTAACGACCAGAAATGAGTTTAAGGGTCACGTAATTAATCGCGCATTAAATTGGTATATATACGAAGCGTCTAATCGTCGTATGTGATATGTGCAAGCGAATAACTATTGTTTTATGGAATATGAAATAACACTTCTGGCAGATGGAAGCTAGACAATGACATCATTGTTCTCATGTTTGATATTGAGTGAAGAGGCCTACCTGTAGCAGTTTTATTTGCTATATGCTTCTCTGTGTCAACATGGAGACATGTAAACACTTAACAAATTAAAACAAACAACCAACTGACAAGCAACAACAACAACAACAGCAACAACAACAGCAGCAGCAGCAGCAACAACAACAACAACAACACCTGAATCATCGTAAGTCTGAGAACTTCAGCTGTTCACACCAGTTGACCCCCCCCCCCCACCACCACCACCACCACCACCACCACCACCAATGAACTGTGTCTATGACCGTGCTAAAAAACAAAATATCAAGCGGTCGAGGGCATTGTTGTCAATGCTGCTTTCTCCTCTATATAAATAACTTCTTGTAAAAATGCTTGCTTTAAACGGCACTGTACCAGCCAACGCCAACGCAGAGGTAACTCACCACCACTCAAATTTTATTTATTACACTGTAACGTAAATGTAACTATACATTCTTAGTAAACCCAAAACGACTAATCATAGTTAACGTTCGAAAACAGGTTTCTGGGCCGATGGATGGTGACAGGCCTTATTAATAATACGAAACGACGGTGCCGCAAGGTCTGTTTATATTTTACACTCTTTAAAGAAAAAAAGTAGGCCAGCAGCCTTACACTCATTTTCAAAATTGCCAGTTTTATTTTTCCCCCGCACGAGTATCTATTCACCGTTTATCAAATTTTCCGCTCGGGAAAGCACAGAATCGAGAACAACGCCGTCTTTTTTTTTCACTCGCTCAGTTCATTTTGTGCAGGAGCTGCCGGGTTCTTGTCATGGTTGATATTTTCATTGATCTGTCTCTATCCACCAAATTTGGCGTAACTTAGCAACGGTAAACACACAAGGGAGGAGAAGGCTTCGAAGTCTGGTTCCGTTCCTCATCGGTTACATGTACAGCACACTAGACCAATATTTCATGTCTCGCCAACAATCAACATGGCAATAATATCTCTTTCCGAAATGAAGATCCATCGTCGACGGGGTTTTAGTTAACTCGATTCCCATTTCGAGAGTCTCGCAAATATTTTTCTGCCGGTTATCCTCAACACTGTCATTGACACTCTAAATTGAATTTATTGAGCACTCTTCGCCATCTCGCCATTTTGTTCAGGAAATCATTGTAGGGCTACCTGTTATAATGACATTTGGTAAACTGATCACTCATCATGTTGCTCCAGCTTTTAGGTACAATAGGAAATGTAACTGACTGGCCTGGTTTTTGTAAAGTCGCATACATGTTAGTCTAGTCGCTTCCTTATACACAGATGCATCTACTGTAGTTTATACTGAAATTAAAGTCACAGATTACGGTAATCCGGGCAAAAGAGAAAATACTTCCTCTTGTTTTTTCGGGGGGGTTGGGGTGATTTTTTTCGGCTTTTTTTAGTTACTTCATCTTCTGTGACTTTCAAGCGCCAACTCAATTTTCACCGTATCTTTCTCACAGAGTAGTACATGTTTTCTTCGAATGTATGTTGTTTTTTTCTTTCTTTCTATGTTTAATTATGTTGCTGGCTGTGAAACACTGTGTTCTTTTCAGAGTGCCACATAAATGATCCATATAGTCATTACTAATATTATGTTCGCCCCTGTAATGAAGGCTGAATGGTTTAACATTTTATGATTCTGGGGGCACTTTTGAGAACAAAACGTTGACAAGTTTGCACAATGACAAGTCCTTTGACTGCTTTGAATTTAAATAAGCAACTGCAACGATATTATGCAGGGTAGAATCAACATTTATAGGCACAATTATCTAGTAAAATACAATAGAAATAATACGTAAAAGTTTCAGTTTAATACACTGTTCACTTGTTGAGAAAACCGCAACAAACTGTCATGATGATGTTAAAGATGACTCTATATCATCCAAAACTACGCCCAAAGAGATGTCAACCGTTTAAGGCAACAAGTTGTTTCTTTATAATTTTTCGCAAGAAACTTAAAAATCTTCGAAGTTGCCTTTCATACAAGGTTAACGAGCTTGATATCAATTGCAACAAAATTGTACATGTGCGGTGTGAAAGGGAGAATTGGGTCAACTAAATCACATCAACATATCAACCTTGATGCGACTGCTAGAATACAATGGCTTTTGTATTACCATGACAGCAACAGGTGTACCCTTTCCAAGAAATTTAACAGCAACAAAACGCCAGTACAAACACGTATTACAATAAGCAAACTGGCTTCTAGCCTCTGCCAATCGATCCATTTCCAGTTTTGAAACTAAGAAGAATCAAAAGGTACTTTGACAAGGATACTTTGTTAGAGCTTTATTCCTCTCTAGACTACTGACTTTGGAAATCTTCTTTTGTTTGGTGTTGCAAATTGGCAGAGTTCGAAGATTACAAATGTGCATGTATTTTGAATGTTTTACATTCTTGGGTGAAAACATCACTCCGTCATTCGAGAACTTCATTGGCTAAGGTTTAGAGATTGAATTCATTTTAAAGTGGCTCTTTTGTTTTTAAATTCTTGAACAAAACTACTCATATCTATCTTTCCAATGTGTTTTATATTACTCATCTCCAAGTTTCTTTCGGCCCATAGTTGATATGATAACACCCACTACAATGATTCCTGTGTAAACAATTGTCTGGGTCAAAATGCATTCAGTGTAGCTGGACCAATGATTTGGAACAACCGTCCTCCTGCCATTAGAGACGCTGCTCCTTTACCTCTAATTCTGAAAAGCTCTTTAAATTCACCTCCATCCATGTCCATTTTTGTTATGCGCGCTATAGTCTTGATGGAATAGCCGCTTACACACTTTAAATGTTGTTCCTGTTAGTTCACATAAAATACAACTTAGCTATTTAGACGACGTTAGATTGATGGTTTAACTGAACCGGTGTATCATGCGCCGATCACTTTAATCATGAAAGATGTTCCAACGCAACCACTCAATCCGATCCCTGAGTCCATCCAGCAAATAGAGACCTCAGTTGAGGACCGATCGATCTAGGGTATGAGTGTCTCGTTGATACAGCTGGTACTCAACTCGTAGAAGAGCCTACATGGTACTCATGGGAAGGTGTATGGTCGTATACGCATAACGCAAAAGGTAGACAGTCTATACAGGGACGGTGGTTTTTTGTTTAGGTACTTTCAAGTTTACGAGACAGCTGTTTTGCTTTCTCTGTCAAGTTGCACCGTAACATTTTTATAAATCAATACAATGTGAGGTTACAGTGGTATAAATACTTTGCACGTCTCAAGCGTAATACCCAAACGTTGAAGTATACGATTATATTTCTTTCGTGCACAACTAGGGCAACAAGTTTTCGAAGACTATGGATTTTACTATTTTGCGAATTACAAGTTAAAACCTCGAAATGTTGAACGGTTGCTTTTAGGGGAAGAGGGGAAAATGTTCCGGGCTTATTTCGCTTGCAGCAATTACCAATATTATATTTGTGGGGTCGTCATTTGCAATGTACTGGTCTTTGACAGAATTTCAGACTGAAATATTGGTCGCATCAAGTAACAAACTACAAGGGAAACTGACTGGGCACATCTTAATCTGGGATCTTTTAAATATTTGGGGATTGAACATTACCTTTGAGCTGCCGTGTACCCATGGACCACACCCAAGTTTACGATACAACTTGGGAAGCGGCGGCTCGGGGATCACCTTAAATTGTGTTTCGTTGTTTTTGGTACTGGATTGAAACGTAAAACAGCAACATTTA
>CM021544.1:9885585-9901282 GCA_010994315.2 Pisaster ochraceus | reverse complement strand
TGAATAAATCTTCAAATAATTTGCATTGTGAGCCGGATGATTTGTGCAGACAAGTCGGAATTGTATACACTTTGTCTACAGCGGAACTAGACGCCTGGAAAGCGATCCGGTTCCCAGAAGCGCGTGAGGGAAAACACGCTACAGCAATCGACCGGGTCACAGCCATGACTTTCCACCGTTGGCGGCTCATAACCGGGTGATTTCAACCCGCTTGTGTTTAGCTTAGGTCCTGGGAGTATTTGTTTGGCAACCCGCTCCGTTTCAGCATACAGGTCTCCCCCTTTTGTTTTTCCCTTTTTTTTTCCTGTTTTTTCTTCTTAAGCTATGTTGCGTTGGAACCAAACCAGCGTCATGTCTGTCAACTTTTACTATACAACTTAGGATGTTTTCGGCAGTCTGAATATATAATTGGAGCATGTACTTACATGTTAGGTTTTAAAAAAAAATCCCGGTCTGTTGGGGAAAAATACGGTTTGATATTTTCAGGGTTTGAAACTCTCGAACAACTTCAACGTTGGGTAACAATTTGGCGAGATTTGGATGGAAGTATTAACTCCGAATTTTAGTAAAGTGAAAAGCATCATTGTTATTTTGTTTAGTCTGAAACCTCATTGATTTCGAAGTTCATAAAACAATTGTTTTTTCTTTGAAATGCCTGCCTCTAAAAGGAAGTCATATTCAAGAATACTTTAGGAAAAAAAACTTTTTAAAAGTTGAATAAACAAATAAGAAAAACTGCAACAGCTGAATTCGGTTGTTACAACCAACATTTAGGACAATTTATATGCTGGAAAATTGTGCTAGGTTTTTCAATATTTTCTCCTGACTCACCACGGACTAAGCCGACCTTTGAAGGTTTGTTAAATCGTAAAAGCGGTTGACCACACAAATCTACTATCTGCGATTATTACGTCAGCTCTACCGATCCTGTATAATATCTTCGAATTTGAGTGAAAACATGGATGTTTCACAATATTACTTCAACGTTGCTCTGCATTTTGCTTTCTCCTGAAGACGAGCAGAGTATACTGTTCGAAACGTCGAGACCACACCGGCTCTTTTCAGAGCCAACACTCCCTCACAAGAGATTTTATACATGGTTGTACCCGCAAGTTTACTATTTATATTTACTTCTTATTTGTCACTTCACCATTTGCTCTGCATCGTTTTAAATCACAGTACTCACACTTCATTGGTGTTAAAGTAAAACCGAAATTCTCATGAGTGTTGATATACTATATAGTACATGTCTGCTGCATTTTTCGGATACGACGTTTTAATTTGTAATAATGCAATCATTCAGTATCCTCTTGTTCGCTAATGAAAGTCGGTAATGATGTACGTGCGCTGTCAAAATCAGACAGGCTGCTGTCGTGACCACAAGATAATATCTAGTGGCCAAGGCGATTTCATCTTCTGGGAACAAGATGAAAAAATAAACTTAGCAAAAGTATAAAACCGTCACTTCCCAGACTGTATTAAAGGCAAAGCATTCCTTTCGTTTTTGGACCCGTTCGATTATTTTAATATTATATAAATGTATATGTATAAAATAAAACTTAACATGAGAAGATTTGATTTCGGAAGGTGGTAGCGTTTTTAATAAATCGCCAAAAATCTGGAACGGTTATGTCTACGCAAGAAAATATATTTCGTAAAAGTTGGCATACCAAACCTGAGAAAGGTTTCGTGCATTAAACGTTTCTTAGACTGAAATGTCTTTTAATCCCTTTTTCTGAAACCACCTTCCTTAGATGAAAATCGTTTCTCAAAATGTTAACCATTATCAACAGCAGCAGTGCAATTTATCTAGTAAGTTTTTACGGTCGTACTTTTTTTCCATTACCAAAAATGTACGCTCCTTTAATAAAGGCCTTTTATGGAGACATCTAAATTTAATACCGACGGACTGCGAAAGAGAGTCGAGATATGCGAGTTTGGGGCAAAGAAAAGGAGATTTGTTGTACCATTTCTTCGTTAATTATTTCTTTCTCTCGTTCTGTTTGTGTCATTGGAGGGATGGAAGAGGTTTAGGGTGGGGAGAGGGTTGGGGTAGTAGACGGGGTCTGCATGGAAGGCTTGGGTTAAGTACCTCGTCTTGGCAGGTCTTGGTTTTAACCAAATTTGCAGTTTTTCTAAACCCCGCAGCGAGAGACCCGAAATATGGTTGTAACACCCAGTGGTTCGTTATCACCACGTGCTGACAGGTTTGTCTTGCATTTTAAGTTTCAACCATTTCCTTTTATGTATTTGTTTACCTGTTTATTTTGGCTACTTTAATAGGCCATTTATTTCGTAACTTGGTTTCATCTCCCATTATATTTGACAAATCAATTTTTTGCTCAAAGTATTGATCCAGCTTAAGATACCATGGCATTACGAGCCGACCGGTATGTACGATGTGATTTAGACAATGTAACTTTGTCGGCATGTGTTAACGGCGGCCGTCACTCAGATTAACATTAAAACTTACTTCTAGGAAATCGAGAACAATATTAGTGATTCTACCCTAGAACATAGAACGGTTTGTCCTAACGAACTGTCTATAATGAATGTTGGCACCTCTACTTGTGTTTAAATAGCAATTCTCTGTTGCTCGCGTCGATGTGTCTGGAGTAAATAAAGGTTTGTTTGTAAAACAGTTTAACTCGAATGCAATTTTCAGCTCGGGACATAATTACGTTATTTCGTTTGCAGATGTTCCATCAATGCTGGTGTGCTGATGCTAACTTTTCACTCTGTTCAGCGATCATTGACGTTTTCAATATTACCAGATTGGCAAATATGTCCCATATTGGTGAAAGAAGTGGCATGCAGACCGCCAAAATTGCTGGCGGTGGAATCCTTGGGATTAAAGGTATGTTTTCGTAATGACGAGCAGCTAGTATAGCCCCTGTTGCCCCTGTTTCATCAAAAATGTCGTTTCTTCAGCTCCTCCTTCCCCACAGCTACAAAATTAATGTTAGTTACATTCTTTGCCAATGTGAATTTTTTACCAGCTTATTTCATCAAGAAATATGTTCTTGACAATCAAAAGAAAAACACACTGTTTGCAATAGTCATACATTTTTTGTTTTGGGGGTTTTGGAGTCTAGTCTGCGTCAGATGTTAATAATTGAAGATGCTTTTATTTGTTTACATATTCATTTTTATCATGTTGTCGGTTTCATATTTCTTTCTTTAAATAGCTATTCAGTATTTATTAATTTGTTTTCCTTGTTTACTTTTTTTTCGAAAAAAGGGGAAAAAACAACATATGTATATCGGGAAGCTAGCTGTCGTTTACAGTTTGTAGACCACGGGGATAAGTGAACAAAGAAGAATTGTTTAAACAGTGTGGACCTTGAACAAAAGATAACACACAATTTGTTCTATGACGAGTAAGTATGTTTTGGGCATTAACATACTCTGGCCGATTTTAGGTAATCGTTTATCATGCCTGTGTCTTGTTTGCATTCGTCGACGCAATACACATAAACAATTATAATAATAATGAAAACAAAAACATTCCAATAAGGTTACAAGTTTATGTTTAGCATAACCGGTATTGCTTGACCGATGTTTACTCAGGAATAAAAAAGGGAAGAATAGGAAAAGAAAGACAGATGCAGCAGTCAGCAGCAACAGTCAAAGGGGATGAGGGGAGGAGCAGGAGGGGGGAGAATAGGAGCAGGAGGAGGAGAAGGAGGAGGAGAATGAGGAAGAGGGGTAGAAGGGGAAGAGGAAGAGAAATGAGGAGGAGGAAAAGGAGGATGATGAGGAGGAGAAGAAGGGGGGAAATGAGGAAGAGGGGTAGAAGGGGAAAGAGGTGGAGGAATGAGCAGGAGGAGAAGAAAGGGGGAGAATGAGGAGGAAGAGAAGGAGGAAGAGGAGGAGGAGAAGGAGAAGAGGATGAGCAGGAGGAGAAGAGGAAGAGGGGTTTGAAGGAGGAATAGGAGGAGGAAAGAGGAGGAGGAGGAGTAGAAAAAGAAAAGGAAGAAAAAAAAACAACGAGAAGAAAAAGATTAAGATCAACAAGAAGAACAAGAATGAGACGAAGAAGAAGAACAAGAACAAGAACAACGAGAAGAAGAATGAATACAAGACAAACAAATTGGAAAACAGTCTTACTTTGTCTAACCTATTAGACTGTCATCAGTTGAGCTGGTGAACCGTTTTCCATATCATTGCCATTATTATTTTTCTGGGGCAAAGAATGGTATCTTTCCGGAATGCGGAGGATCAAGATTGACCTCATTTCCCCCCTGCATTTGTCCTCGTTTTGGGATGAATTATATTTCTGGGTGAAGAAACTTGCTGCCCAGATCCAAATTACATGTGCGATGAGTGCGTGTAGGAGAGTGTTTGGGGGGGGGGGGTGTTTGAAAGAATCAATAGCGTAATTTTGTTCTTCGTTCGTCACTTTTGTAACCGGCACGTTTTCAGTGAGTCGATGATAGACTATCTGCTTTAATAGTAAGCATGGTTATTTGGATTGGGAATTAACTTTTGTTTCGAGTCTGTCGGTTTCCAGGGAGAAATAAAAAGGGTCCCTGTTAAAGTGAAACGTGCACAAGGTATTTGTTAACTAATCACATTGGGAGCAGTGTAAAGCATCATTTAGCGAGTAAGTCATTCATTAAATGCAAACATATATCGGCCTACGTAATTAAATTAATGATGTATATTGATTATATTAACTTTGTTTGTGCTTTGCAAGTTTTTGGTGATTACAGGCTTTATGAAATTGGGCCCTGTAAATCAAAATTTTTGGCTTTTTCTGATTGAAGCAATCGAAATAAACGTGTGTATGATTGTGCACGTTATAGAATTCCTGACATACATAAGCCGCAATGCCCTAATTTAATTGAATACAATCGAAATAGCTCAAATTCTGGTTTCTAACGGTTTGCATAATAATAATTATTATTTGGTTTATTATAAATTACGAAGTTCGCAACGCCAATATTCTACCAATCTGCATCACGGGCACATGACCAATATCCACATTGAGGTCTCCGAAACTTGGCGAAAAAAAGTTATTCCAGTCATTGTGATGCTATGCAATAGTTGTTATTTCTTTCGACTGTTATTTGCGCTCAAGCAAGCCATAAGGTCAAGCTGTTCTGGATGTGTTTTCATTTTATTTTGTATACCTTGGGCGGACATTTGTTATTAACTAATGATGCAAAACGAGGCCAGAGGCTCCGAATCTAATCCATTAAATGTCGAAATTCTATCCACACTGTCAAACGAATTTTGAAATTATAAATTTCTAGACAATCGCAATTTGCTATTTTGCGTGACCAGAATTACAATTTATAAAAATTAAAATCCAAAACAGAGTAATTTTGGCTGTCTATAACGAATCTGTGTATCAACTGAAATGCTTCAAGGCACTGTGTAACTATTGACCTTTGGTTGAAATAAATTAAACTGTCTCAGGAAATGCAGCCAGCGGAACACGTTCATCATTTTGTCAAGACAAAGGTGTGATTCTACAAACTAGCGGACCGTGTTGTTAAGCGGAGTAATTATATCACAAAAACGCAAAACCTCGGGTGATATTAATGGGTATCATTATATTCGACTTTAAAAATATATTTCCAATCAAATTTTTGACATAACAATACCCGACAAATTGCCCTATCCGAAAGCCATGCGGCTCTTTAAGACGTTTGTATCCCCCCCCCCCAACACTGTGTTAACTGTCAGAGAAGAATTTAATGAATGGGCACAACCCTGCGTTCTGACATGCCATGCCTCCCACGGTAGCGGAGGATGCGGCCCACTGTAATATCAATAAAGACAGTTAGTCGCTAGAGATGAATGGATATCGACTTGAGATGCACAAAAGGTTTTCCCTTGGAGAGGGAGTGAAGGGAATCAAATCCGGCGTGTAATTCCCACCCAGGGGCGGTATCTCACCTCCGTCCAGTGGCAGCATCACCTGAATGGGAACACACGCTATCATAATAAGTACACGTTGTATATCTTGTCATTGAAGCTTTCAGATAGTGTGTAAGTGGGCGTGTTCGGGTGGTTTGAAAGGAAACTCTATGAGCTTGGAGCTTAGAGATGATGTCATTATGGTCCTCATACATTTGAGTGCACTTCAGAATTGTTTTCGTCGCGGCGTGGCATCTTTTGTGTGTGCTGTTTTGTGTTCTGCGAGAAAACCTGAAATTGCGGCGTGTCTGCAAGTGGACTGGGGAGGAGTTTGGGAAAAAACACGGGTAGACAGACCGACACCACGAGAGAAAGACTGGCGAATTTGTTTTATAAAAGGAATGGAAGTTGATAGCGATTAAAGGGGAACCTTGCCCTTAAACACGGCGCATTTTTTGTTTTAAAAACGTTTGGTATGAGATGAATATGGTTGGAAAGATATTTTTAAATTAGCAATCATGATCCACACTAGTACACCTACAAACTGTGTGGTTTTCCGTTTACTTCGTGAACTAACACGGACCGTGCTCGTTGACAAAAGAAAATGTAAACCACACAATCTCGATGGATATTTGTGTGAGTCATTCGATTCATATTCTACGTTTAAGCCATCTTTCCAACAACATTCCATTTGATAAATAACGTTTTAGTGTGATCAAAGTGCCCAATCTGTAGGCAATGTTCCCCCCTAAAAGTTAAAAGGATTGTTAGTATTCTTGGGAAACAACTATATTTGAAATGCATCACTTTTTCCAAAAGAATTTGTTTAAATTTGGTCTAAGTCTGTCTTAAATGTCCGACAAGGCAAATGGGCTGTTAAGATTACAAGAAGTCAATCATTGTCACTTAAAGTTGTGCAAAGTGTGGTGTCTTGTCCGTTCTTTAATACGAATCAAACCACTTTTTTTTGAAAACATGTTTTAAAAGCTGTTAAAAGCATTATATGACACAATACTTTCGCCAAAAAATGTTGGGAGCCAAAATGGTTTACACAATCTTCAAGTGCAACCAGATGGTTAAAACCGTCTGCATATTTGTGTCAAGTGCAAGTTTGAAATAGTGCCTTAAATATGTCAGCACTTGACAAACGTCAATTTTGAGCTCATCGTAATGTTTATAGCATGTAAGGCGGTTGCCGCTTTCACACAACAATGTCAGTCTCTGTCTAAAAACAGCGAAACGACGTTGGTGTAGACTGTGTGGGTTTCGTACACTCGTTAGAGCACACATTCTCAAAAATTGCATCCTTGTGGAGCATTCTTTTGAACTTTCCTTTATCCCTGCACTTAACAGTTTCCCATAGACTTTGTACATAAATTTCTTTGTGGAGCAACCCGGTTTTTTTAATTTCCTTGTGAAGACCTTTTGTTTTTCCCTTTTTGTTTTGTCCTTGGTCTCCAGAGGGTACCGAAAATGGGCCCAAAATACGTTGGAACTCATTGTACCACGGAAATGTGTTATTTTATTGGTCTAGAACCAATCACGTGATATGATACATGAGTGATGTACCCAACGGGATATATTACCTAGGTCGTGCTTACCGTTAGTTGTTTCAATCGCAATGTAGAATGTTAGAAACAGCCCTGGGTTCGATGTTGTGATTACGCTGGTACTACGTGAATTGATATACGTACGTTATGGAACAGTGAAGCAAAATGTGTTGCTAGCGACTTGTCGCGTTCGGGTTTTTCTTTCTTTCTTTTTTTCTTTTTTTGTTTTTTTCATTTTTTCAAACTGTGCCAATTTCGTTTTAATAATGTTTGAAGATGACAACAGATTGATTCCAAAGAAGAAAAATAGATTACCTTGGTTTAAATAAAACCAATTGATGCATAGTATGCAACAATTGTACACCGTCATTGGCAAAGGGCACCCTAAGCTTTGCCTCTGGAGTCATTTGCCCCATCGGATGTACAAAACACATTGTACCTCACCAGAGCATACAGCAATATTGTATCACGGACCAATATGTCCGAGCATATAATGGCTCATCGGATGCGTTATGGCCGGTTTATAGTCGCTCGTGCAATAGTCGCTTGGCTAAAAACTTAATATGTGCTTTACAGACAATAATAAGATTAATAACAATAACATACAAATAAATAAGTGGAAAAAATATTTTTAAAAAACATAAAAGATGTGCATTTCAGTGGTCACTTTTATTGTACCCTTCTTGACAAGTTTGCATATAAATCAGCATTACGTTGACAAAAAAAAATCCACGGCCCTACAGTTAAGAGCAGGATTTTGGTACAATTTTATAGATTTACTTATTTAAAAAATATGGTAATTGTCACCGGTTTATTTTCAATGGCTGTTCTGCTTTTTGCGAGCGCCTTTCACCAGCTATTCCTTGGTTTATGACTTTTCTTATGGGAAAAAATGACAAATTGATATTACTTTACGAAACAACTAAGGGTTTTCCCTATTAATTTTCTTTTCTTGTTGAACTGTCCATGCATTATCCTTTGGCTGTAAAATTAAATAACATCGCCAGTAAAGTCAACCATGCGAACAAATTCCTGACAAATGTTAGACAATTGTATACAATAAATTATCAAATAGTAAGACAATTCACGTCTGACATTCGGTCCATCCATCGCAAATGGTTTACTAGCAGTTTTGTGTTTCATTATAATGTATTGTTATTGAATTCATCCACTGTTGAGAATAAATCATCCGGAAAATGCCGAGACCAACGCTAAAATTAATTTCATGTAGATACATGTAATAATTAAAATAGACAAAACGAAGATAAACGTAAAGAATATAAAAATGTTCATATATCTATAAATATTGTTACAACTTTAGTTTTTAATGTGCACTCACTGTTAATACTCGTCTACCTTCTACCGTCTACATTTAGATATAAAAAAATTGGCTGAAAACGTAAACTGAGCTGTACTTTCATATTTATTTATTTTCTAGTATTCACGCCACTTCATCACAAGGTCAACTGAACTTTTTCTAACCGCATCAGTTGTTTGAAATATCATGACGTACCCGAATAACTGAATAAAAAGTCAATACGCTGCCCAAATGCCCCCATTTCGCCAACAGCAGACTTCTCTACTATCCACACAAATCGATCGATCACAACATTTCCAACAAAGGGATAATTATATTTAATCATTTTGTAGTTCAAAACTCCACACCGATGCTCATTTTTACTAAAGGTTATAAGAAAAAAACGCTGATCAAATTGGATATGGCATAATATAGCTCAAGGCAAACTTAAATAGTATAAATATTAATAAGATTATAGATTTATGGAAATGCATTATATTAAAGGCCTACTACTTCAAAAATAATACAAGAACAATATTGGCACGAATAAATGACCTACATAAAAAAGACTGTTTCCAGCATAATTATCACGGCAAAGAGAGTGGAGTTTTCCTGTTTACGTATTCGAGGACGCCTCGTGTACCATTTCAGTTGAGAATGTCCCTAATCCATCGTCTGTGTAAAGGTAACCAAGTCAGTTTTCGATAATTACTAGCTTGTCATATTACCATAATGCATAGGTTTAGACTTCTCTTGCCTCCTAACAACGATGGTCAGGATTTGTTTTCTAAGAGAGAAAACAACGAGTAAAGTTAGTGTTTCCTCCTCTTTTTGTTTCACCTTAATCCAATGAAGTAGGCCTACTCACAAAATGTAAATAACGCTTGTCTTGAGGTTGCTATTATCTGTGAATGACTTATGTTACGATGTACTACAACTGACGAAAAATATTTGCGCCATTATGGCGCAAATATTGACGTAAATATTCCCGAAGACACGAACAAACACGTCAACACTTACCGTCGATATTTATATTTATGGCAATTTTTAACGGGAATGTATGCCTTTGGTTTTTGGAACCGTTCGATTGTTTTAATCCTTTGAACAAGTAGATGTTTATCTGTAAAGCGCCTTTAGCGTCTTTTTAGGTGAATTGGATTACAAAATCTGATAAACGTTACTGACATAACTTTTCTCACATTCAAATTTTCGGGATGAAAACTAAAATCTGTTTCCATATCCACATTACTTCGAAGTGAAATGATTCTCAAAATGCTTTACAATATGGAAAGCTGCTGTACTTCTGACCGAGTAAGTTGTTTTTGCAATTGGTAGTAAGAGTGATTACCGAACATTTACTTCCCTTAGCACTACAGGCCTTAAACAAATGTGTCTGATCTGTTTTCCTGAAAATCTGCAAGTTACATACAAGAGGAAAAAAACGAGAAGTGAGGTGGTGACGATCGTTATTTTTAACAGCAACGGCACGTTGGGAAATCCCACTATAGTATAGAGCAGCCCGACTTAAAATTCTATCGATCCACCGTTTGCCCAAAGTGCACAAGTTATTGAGTCACTTGCCGATTCCAATATCAAATCTGTGTATTAAAATAACACCAGGCAGCACATAACTGTTATGTCAACAACATTCATATGCTGGCTTTGAGAAATATCAATACTGAAATTATGATGATGGATTCTCCGTGGAGTGTTCAGCAACAAAAATATTAAAACAAAATACCCTACAACCTTCCGGGTCACAATTCCAGATCTGGGTCCCTTATGACTTGACCCTTTCTGGGTCAGGCTTTCCTGAGATATGGTTTTAAAATGGAGATTCTACGTCATGTTGGCCCATTTATGGTTCATTGTGACACGGATTCCGGGTCAAACTGACCCTGACTAGGGTCAAGCTCCACGGGACCCGGATCCGAGTCAATTCTGACCCAGATGTTTCCAGAGAGTAGACGAGGTGAGACGATCGCAGCGCCTAGGTTATCATATCATGTTCGATGTCAGGCCATGTCTTGATCCGCAGATCTTAGTGCAGATGAGGTTTCTACTGGAGGATGGAATGGAGCCATTGATTTGACAGTGAGCTTCCTTGTCCCTTGCTTATCTGACTCTACTCCCTTCAAATGATGAGATGGAATGATTACAGCAGCTGCTCCATTTTTGGTGTATCAAGAGCTGTGTCCTCCCAGGAAGGACATCAAGCTTACAAGGTTCGAGATTAGATTAAAGGATGTTTTTGTATCTCAGTTTGGGGCGGACTAGTTTTCTAGTTCATGTACTCAAGTGGCCATGGAATGCTGCCTTTGGTATGCGGATGTCCTCCATACGAACCACATGTCCAACCCATCGAAGCTCCGATTCGATGAGCATACGTTTTATGCCAGAGAGGCAGCAACTAGTGAGAACGTAAGTATTAGGGATTTTGGTCCTGCCACTTGTTGAAAATGGATCGCACACAGAGAAGGGAGAAAGCATCCAGTTGTCTCATGTGGCGTCAGTGAGTTGTCCAAGCTGCACAGTCATGAGGGAGTGGTTTGAGAATTTTTTGTTTCAGTTGTGAGGCAGACTCCGTGCCCCTTCCCAAGCCTGAAGGTGAGCCTACCAAATGTTGAGCTTGCTTAAGCCAGACGGTTGGGTAAATCGACAACCAGCAAAGCAGTGTTGGAACGGGTACTCCAGTATTTCTTAACCGACTTCAGATGAGTATTTTGGATTGTGGCAATCAGGTCGTGGACTAAATGGTCAGGTACTGGTTGAAACATGATCTATATGTTTTATTTTTCAAGCTTGTTTTTAAACCTTAGTTGTCCGCATTCTCAGCAAAGCTGTCAACAAGCAGTTGAATACCCGTCAGGCTGAGCGTGAAGAGAGTAAAGTCGTCGGCAAACAAGAGTTCTCTAAATAGATGCTCTAAGGTCCTTACTGTGGCCCTTGAATCGTTTCAGATTGAGCTTACAGTCTGATTTGAATTGAGTGTGCACTCCTCCGTCCAGATTGTTGAACAATAATGAGAGCATGGTTTAGAAGTAGATGGCAAGCAGGACTAGAGCTACTAAACAGCCTTGCTTTGTGCCATAAGTGACAGGAAAGCTGTATGATGGAGTAACACTCTGTATTACATCACAACACTCATCTTAGAATAGAGCGAATGAATTTGATAAGCTTATTAGGACAGCCAAATTTGTCCACAAGCTGACACGGTTGACTGTACCAAAGAGCGGCTGCAGGTATATACAAATACAATGTAGAGATCCTGTTTCTGTCCACGTGCTTTTTGTTGAAGTTGGCGTGCCGCAAAGATCGTGTCAACAGTTCCACGTCTAGCATGAAATCTGCACTGTCAGATGATTGACAATCCTGTCGAGTTTAAAATCGTGCAAGTATTTTCTTGTTCTTGCAACTAAAAGGAGTGACATAACCTCTGCCACAGTTAGACTTGCTACCCTTTCGTTTGCATTGATGAACTATGGAAGTATCTCTAAAATCGTAATCCTGTGGCACGAAGCCTTGGTCCAAGAAGATGCAGAATAGGCTGGTGGGTTTACTTGTCGCATGGGAACCTGTGAACTTCTGGTGTAATACCATCAACTCAAAGTGACTTACCTGGAGAGAGTGGCTTTATAGCCTTAATGAATTCAGCTTGCGTTGGATCAAGTTCTTCCAGGACCAGATGCTGGGGGGTGATTCAATGGTGTCATTGGTTTGGCGGTCCACCGGGAGACTGTTGACGTTCTGTCTCACGAGAGAGAATCTCGTGCCTGTCCGTAAAGCAGTTTGTTACAATATGCTGAGAGGATAGGCGTTAAACCGCAGTTTTTCGGACCGTAGATAGATCTAGCATGGTTAAAGAACCTTCATGTCATGCTCCGTTTGCGGCATCATGGAGCTACGTTGCCTCTTTTCCAACCATGATTCGTCATTACGCTCAGTTTGGCCTGAAGTGAATATTGGCCCAATCTATGAACCTTTCTCCAAGTGAGAATTCTTGTCAGATATAAAGAATGTGTGAGCCCTGTGCATGCCATCAAACAACTCGGCTATAATTAACATATTTTAAATTATATTAAAGTTAATTATTGCGGTACCCGCTGCTAAAATAAGTTGTTCAATCTACCTCTAGCTAGCGGGCAATCTTGGTGGTCTGTGTGGTCTAGACATCTGCTCTAGAATTGGCGGATGTCACAGGTTCAATTCCCACCAGAGTAATACGCCTGTGTTTTGTTTTTCCCCACAGGAATCGGAAAAGTACAGAGTATACAGCGCTTTTACACACATCGATGTACGGGTAATACTAATATAGTCCTAATAAATTTCTTTATCCCAGATGCAGATATAACATATATTGAACTCAGCTTCACCTTGGTCGTTCTCGTCAAAATATTCGCGATGATTACGCTTGACAAAGCCGGGAAATTCAGCGGCCTTATTGAAAGCAAAATCTCTTAACACCTTCCTAGATTGCTCTATGTTGCTTATGTCATCTCTGATGACAGCCAAGTCTAATAATGTTGCCATTTCGAGCCAGTTGGTTGTGTCCTTCAACACTGTAACACCAAACGACCTTTGAGGTTTAGTCCTGTCTTGAGGCACATTGGGCGTTATTTTCAAGGTTATTCTTTGTTAGCAGCTCGTGCATTGAGCCTTCTTGGTCACCTTACCTTTTGGAGATGTTTTTTTTATTCTACCCGGTGTCTTCCACGAAACTTCAAAAATCATTCTTACCTCAACGCACACGCTTGCTCAGGGACCAATAACCTTACAAGCCGAATTCTGTATTGGTTCTTCCACGGTTTCATTAACTTCCACACGTATTCTTCATTTAATTAAGCCTTTATCAAACAATTGTTTATATATTAACTTCCAATTGTCTTTCATACTGTGGATTTACACTGCATGATTGAGTGATTTGGGATACGGTGTTTCTGACAAGGGAGCTAGTAATGTTAACGTCAGTCAGGTCTAATTTAGGTCTTCTTTAAAAATTTGTAAAATTTGAATAAGCCATGAGTATGGGTTTAAGTATAGATAACAATTAATTTGGGGTTGAACGTAGAAAAAAATGAGTAGAGCGGGATTGTAACCGACGACCTCTACCAACTAAGCTATCTAGCCCTATGTTTGCGGTCTTAATTGTTGTCAATATCTTTCTTCGAGGGTGCCCGTCAGAAGCCATTTCCCAGTCAGTTTTTCTTGTGATTTATACCTTGATTTCAAAGACAATTAATAGTAACATCAATTAATAGAGAACAAAAGGTTGTTGTTTTTTATATGGGGAGTTTTGTGCGCGTTCACACCAGTGGTGGATAAATATATTATATATTTATAAATTGCGTATAATTTTTCTGCAAACGTTCACTTTCCTAAGATGTTCTCGGAACTGACTTTGGATACCAAGATCAGTTTGAATTTAGTTTTTTTTTTTTTTTTTTTTTTTTTTTTTTTTTTTTTTTTTTTTTTTTTTTTTCAAGTCCTTGCGTATGAAGTTGAGAGTGGATTCTAGAATGTTTTATTCCTGCTTCATGGGTTAAGGTTTCTATGGGTGTTTTGATTCTGGCAGGTTTTGTTAGTGCTTTTGTTTTAACGTTTTACTGCTGTGTATTGTAATATACATTGTGTGTGCACTTTCCACATTGATAGTCTATCTAATAATAGTTTTATCTTTGGAATGTTTTCAATAAAAAAAACCTGTGTTGTCTTCTTCATCCCAGCATTTCTTTCAAATATATTTTTACTCAGATCGGTTATCTATACTTAACAACAATGACCACAATAACAATTTGTTTTGATTAACACTCAACAAAATTGTATCGCTGGTAGATAAGGTAAAATATTGAAATGTGTATGCTTTGCGTTTTACCGCTTTACAGCTTGGAGCTGTGTAGCAACACAGTTATGACATTTGCCTTGGTATCACCGTGCCTAACGACCCGGTAAATTGGCCAGTTCGCGTCTCTTTTGGCCATGTCTTTATGCAATGTTAATGAATGCAGACTGACCATGAATAATACTCTTATTATGGTCAACAACTACCCATATGAGTGATTGTTCTTCATTATAATGTTGATTGGATAGAAGCTCCTCCGGGTAACTACCCTGGGCTTGATGGCTCAGTTGGCAGATCGCCAGCACGAACCCGGAGTTCGCATTGGTTCAAGTCTTGCTCTGATAATTATATATATACCAACGGAGGGCGCACGTGGATTTGTGGAATGTCTTGCAGCTGCACGCTAGTGTGCGAGGTTGAAAGCTTGGTCATACCCAGAGCTCAACTCATCCAAAGGCGGCGTGTTTATCAACGTTTAGTTGGACAGCCAGGGTGTGGCTGTAGCTACGACGGGATCGCTGCCTCGTCATGTATTGAAGTAAAGGATGCCCTGAACATTACCCAGGGAGAATTCGTAGCCGTAGCTGTTGCCGCGAATTCGTATGTCGGCTATGATTGGTCCGAAGTAGAAGACCTTCGCGCTTTGTCTTGTGTGATATGCATTTTAATTTATACTTCTACGTTCATAACTATGTACTTGCAATGCTCTTCTACTTGTACGGTAGGTCAATGGCTACTAATGAAGATGTATGTAGCAACCATTTATTACGTAAAGCACAAGCCTTGATGTGTGACGTCAAATGTACGGGATGGGGTAATATTTATTTTGAACGCAAACTATAAAAGTTTTCTTAATTATGTTTTCCCCCGTACATGTCATATCATGTTTACGTGTCCAGGTATTGCATTGCTTATCTTAAGCTTTTCGTTAAGTTTTATATTTTGGTTTCATCAACCATTGACATGATACCAATTTTGTACACCTTGACAGACTTAATACTTTGGGATTGATGATTTTAACTAAACGTAGAGAATTTTTAAACTTATCCTTCATTGCTAAGCAGATCGTTTTTAACTCTTCTTATTCTAGTTGTAATTTTCTGAGCAACTTCAAGATTAACAGCAGACATTCCGACGTTCTCA
>CM021544.1:9833171-9849584 GCA_010994315.2 Pisaster ochraceus | reverse complement strand
TTATACGTTCGACAATAAACAAGCGAAAACGCAGGTCAAGTTGTTTTCTCCGGGTCATCTTTGTTTATTTCATAAACTAAACTTTAATTTTATACTATTTCATACTTTTCCAACTGTAAGATATAATGTAATAAAGCCATTAACCGGGTTAGACTAAAGTACTTGAAAAAAACAGAATCGAGCTCAGTCGTAAAAGTCAATATGGTTGGGACCATTTTGGTCCGGAAAGTTCAAAATATGGCGCGAAACTTAGACAGTTTATGCTCATCACTTTTGAGAAGCAAGGCAAACCTTTCGGTACCAAAACATCTCAATAAAGTAGACCTGATTTGAGGACGTAATTTAATATTCCATTTACTTTCCATTATCAAATAAACTTGTAATCACCGCAGCATGCGTCCCCACTGACGGCTGAACGGCAACACGATTTGGCTATCGTAATGTCATCCGCGTGCGTCATTGGTGACGTGAACGATTCAAAACATTATCCAATATACATTGCTATAAATCAATCTGGGAGTTTTTGAAATGATCCGGTCGCAAAATGAGCAGCCGTATCTGGGTTGTCTTACTGTTGCGTTTGATGAACAGTTATACTGCCAACTTAATGGGACCGACTTTCTATACCGAACGTTGTCAACGTTGTTTGTTATTTTGAAGAAAATAGTACTATTTGCCTAATCCATGTTGATGTAAGTGATACATTTTACTTGAGGTAAAGAGGTAAGCAAACAAGAACTGCAAATAATGTAAAGGGTTTCCATTGTATCGCTACATCAATGTTCCAAAAGCCCACTGTGTTTCACAAAAAGACTCCAACATCACCAACGTGATCTCGCTATGTGAGCTGGGTTGGGGGTAGAAGCTTTGAGTATCTCTTCCGTGTATTTAATAGGTTTTTTTAGTCAGAAAGTTAAATCATGGATTATTGGTTGATTGACTGTTGAATTGCTGAAATGCAATCTCAATACATAGACTCATGTTTTACATGTCAGATACAGATTAAATGAAAGTGTTTAAAATTGAATATTTGTAACTATGACAGCCCGGGCCTCCAAAGGAATCCAGATACAAGTTAATTTGTGTTCATTAAAAAACACGTAACTGCTGGGAAAACTTCCTGCACGGCAGTGCGGGTTAAAACTTTATAACCTCAATGGGTGTAAGAACATTACACAAAACAGGGGTAAATTGATGTTTGAGTAAATTTAACAAAATTCGGGGTTAAGTGGGGAACATGGTGGTCAGTTGAGGAAACTTGGACCAAACTAGATTGTGGTGAATTGTAACACAGCGTTGTGTTCAAAATGAGTCAAGATATGGTACTTTTTAGCAGTGTCGATGTTGTGCAACAATTTAACACAACTTGACGACCATCTTTTTTTGTACCCTCAAAATGTGCTCATTTTTACCGGCAATGTGAGCCAATAACTTTAATATTGTTTGATGCAGGGTTTAAATGATTAAATAAGGATGCATCCAACATGACTTTAAAATATTATTTAATTTTAAGCGGGGACGTGACCACATGCAACAAGTACTAACGATCGTGCCCAAAATCAGTTTAAAATGTACTTTTGAGAATATTGTAAGCTGCCTGTATCCTCTTCAGCTGGCATGTATTAAGTTGGGGTTTTTTTCTTCGCGCAGAGCATTAACGGTGTACATATTTGACTTGTAAGTTTTAAGCATCAAACGTTGCTCATCGTTTATTTATTCACCATTCGATTCTTTATAGTCATACCATTTGGGTGCAATTTTCCTATGTTTATCCAAATGTTTTTGGGCTACGGGCCGCCATCTTTTCCTTCTACTAAAAACGTGAATATTAAAAAAATCTACGGATTTAGAACGGCATGTACGCCTTTGCAGCTATGGGAGTAGTTCAACATGCAGAACATGAAGACGCTTGAAAAAAAATGCAATAAATGTTTGCCCATGAATGGACCTGCATAATAAATATTGGCAATTAAAACTGAAGAAATGGAATGGATATTAAGATACTTTTAGTATGATTTATCTTCCGTTCTACAAGGACGAATGACGCTAAAAGATTATAGAATGCTTGGATAATGAAATTTAATGGCTCCTGTTGGTTATGGAATGACCATTAGCGTGATCTTTTAATGCCAATCTAAATTGATTGAACCATGCGTTAAATTGAATCAAAACCTGGTGAAATTTACCTATGTATTTTGTTATAAAATGTATTACACATTATGTATATATCTGTTTAGAACAAAAATCAAAACTCAACAATTCTCAAAACTTAAACTCAACATTTAAGTTAGGAAAATAAGCCCTCCACGCCAGAATGAAATACGATTGTAATGGTGGCACTCTGTCAACATTGGCCACCGCATGCATCGCCACTGGAGGGCGCTAATTACCCAAGAGCTGTAACTTCCAAGACCATGTACTGTTTGTACTGCTCTGCTGTGATGCAGTTGTACTTATATTTTGAAACGCAGTTTGGTTAAACTGCATTATGTTCATCTCTCGTCATTAAAACCAAATGCCATTTTCCTCTTAGGCGATTTCCAGCAGAAGTATAACAACACACTTTTGTGATACGGTTTACATGAAGTGGATCGCTGAGCAGAATTTAGTTCTCATGATTAAGCGTCATGTCCTACTGTATGTCAATGGTTGATGAGTACATTGGGAGAACACAGGACTGTAACCTCCACTTGGTCGATCGGGAATTGCCTGTATTTATAAGTTAGATAAGTTTGGTTTGATTTTAGTCTTGCACATAATCCGCATTTTGGGGGGGACAAGAACAGCTGTGCCCTTACATACAAGACACACCCTCAGCAATGACCCGTAAACCAAGAGAGTTGCGACAGAGTGCGATGAGAAGCCATTTTGTGTCCATAAAAAAACTCGAATTGAACTCGAAGTGAAAATCAGTCCTTATCCTTGGTCTGGGAATCGAAAATGTTTCCTGAAACTTTACGAACTGACGATCTGGTCGATTTACACCGTATGCTGGCCCTCTATTGATTCTGCCCAGAGAGCAAGACATGGACAGAATAGACATTTTGAACAGCAAGTCAAATTGGACGCAACCCAACGCAGATATCCGACAAAGACAATGGTGAACAAAGGCTGAAGAAAGTGGGAAAGTTTACCTCCCTCAACTTTGCTCTCTCGCAGTACGGTCAATTGTCCAAAACACCTTGCTTTGTCACTGGCCACTGGGCAAGCCTTCATTGGTGCCCCAAAGATGTAAGGCCTACCAATCACTCACTTACGACTCAAAAGTCAACCGCCCTCTCCCAATGCCCTTAGTCATGTTGGACATGAATATAGGAAAACGGTGAATATTGAGGCCTTTAGTCGCATCACAATAAAAAATGTATTGAACCTAACGTTGGCACAGTACAACCATTTTATTATTGTTTTTTTTCATGATTAAAATCAGTGAAACGAAACCGAGGCTAGAAAGAAAAAATAGACTGACTCCTTTGGTTAAAATGAAGTTAATGATTTTCAGTGTAATGTTTGAGCAGACAGGAAACTGAGCAATCGGTTGTGCGATGTATATTTTGAGTAAGCAATGATAGCATTGAGGATTTCGGTTCGTCATAGTCTCGAAGTTCCCGCTCAAACCACGCGAGAAACCACACGAAAACGCGGCAGATCCCTTGGGAAGCCACGTGGTAATGTAATAACGCTCACGTTTATCTCTTTAAGCCCGGTGGTCGGGTTCCATAATCTTTAGTCAACATTTCATTAAAATTGAATGATTGAAGTGTAAGTCGACCATGTACGGCAGATAAAAATACCTCAGAAGACATAATACCTCGTTGCGACATAAAGGCAAACTGGAATCGACAAAAAGAACGTTCAATTGACTGCGTCAAGGTAGGTGAACGGTTCCTGTTCATAACTCTAGTTTCCTTGAAGTTTCAAATTACTGTTTCTTCTTGGGTAACATCATTGCTATGAGAAATGTATTTTAAATGCTCAAGGATTTGAAAAGAGTGCACTTATTCCTAAATCTTTTCAATAAACATATCGTATTATTTACAACCAGTCGTTAGCATGGGGTCAACATGTTTTCTAGAAACATGATGGACGATTTCTTGGAGATTGTGTAAGTTTATGCATGTGATTGGGTTTTGGTTTTGTTTTGCTTTTTTCGTTTTGGCAAAATTGAAATAAGAGCAGGGAGATTTTGAAACATTTTCTGGCATTAGGGTGTTTTATACGGGGGGTAATGTTTTCGCAACAGTTTGTACTGGTTTTCAAAACTATACCTTGTATATTTTAAAACTGAGTTTACTTTTGGAATGTATAACTTTAAAAACCAGTACACATTACCAATAGCACAAGGAACGTAGTACTCATGTGAAGGGCAGACGGTCAACACGAGGCTGGATACAGACATCCACATTTAAAATACCCGAATGAACTATCCCTCAAAATGTAATTAGTTTTCTCTTATAAAAAGATAAATTTAATCACAAAACAAAACTCAAAAGGGCCCCTTTTCCGCCTTAGTAATAAATATTCAATGTTTGGCCGGAGAAATGACATTGAAATCCCAGGTCTGAGAACTAGACGTGCACTGTGTTGACCACTGCAACGGACAACATTTTAAGGTTACCTTTCTTTTCGAAGCTCCCTTAATGAACCAGGCACTTCCTAAAAAAGAACGGTTCCAAATAACACCTGGTCAGGTTTATCAGGTATTTCACAATCTAAATAATGTTTTACCTAGTCGCTTTGAAATCGTGGCTGATGTATGTCATAACATTTAATGACAACGAAATGAAAAAGTATAAAAAATTCTTGATATTGGCTTGAGGCATCACAATCTTTTCAACACTTGCAATTATATTTGGTTTTGTATTCTGCAGTAGGTAAGCCGAAAATTTGACAACAATTATCTTTCAATCACAAACGTGTAATTGTAAAAATCTGAGTTGCTTTAGTAAGAGTTAAGAAGCATAGCAAATCTGAACACATAATTGAAAGTAAATCTTGTGTTAGTGACTTTGTGCAAGTAGGGCTAATCCTTGCCCACGACGATTTGTATTAATTGTTAGTTTTTATTTCTTCTTATCAAGTAATCAACCACGAGGGAAACAAGCTTCTCTTGCGGTTTATAACTTTATATTTGAAACAAAAAGTTGCATCCCCTTAAGGTGATCCCTCTGCTGCTGCTTCCCGGTTGTATCGTAAATTTGGTTGTGATCCCTGGCAACACGGCAGTTACATGTTGAATGGCTTCTGACTGGCACCCCTGAACAAAGATATTGACTAATAGGGAGACATAAGGCTGGATAGCTCAGTTGGTAGAGCGCAGATACATTAATCTGGAGGTCACAGGTTCGAGTCCGTCTCTTTTCAATTTGTCAAAAACGGGCTGAAAATGGACACAATTACCTGAAATGTTTTCCAATTCTAGAAAATAGCGTTCCAATGCCACAACAAATGTTTCATGTGATAGCCACATTAGACAAAAATCGAAGCCACAGGTAAAACAAGTAGTAAAAGAAAAACATTGATCCATTGCAATCCATTTTTGTACAGGTTCATTGTAAGGTATCTTTACTGAGAAGTCGAGATTGAGGATACATTAACTCTTCAAGAATTATAATTATAATGTAATTTCCCTAAGGGTGTCTCCTAATCCCTGTATGGGAGAGCATAACTTATTTTGACTTAGGCATTTGTAGAGGTGCTAGATCAAAGCCAGTAACCCCCTCCGATTACTTCCCCCGCCCCCAGCCCCGATTATGAACAGAGCGAGATATCGGCTTATAGTTTTAATGCAAGCGATTTGCCGTGTTCTCTCGAAGTAATGTCCAAGACTGGAAACTGATGCATTCTGTCGCCGTAAACAGCTCAGTGCGTGACCACAGACCCATTAAAATGAAATACTCCGTAGACTTCTTTCCTAGCTAAATTGTTAGACTCATCGCGAAGAGGAGGACATTTCTTACAATTAGGTCGAGAGGTGACGAAATGAAAGTCCGGAGTATGTTAAGTCACACAAATAGGATTCAACGGAATTAGTGGCCATTATGAAGGGGAAAGATGACAGGGTGATGTCTCTGCAGCCAGACTTTCTGGTTCCAAACATTTCATATAATTTACAATGGGTGCTTCTAGACGGAGTTAATAACATGTGCCCCTAGGACTTTCACGGAATTCCCCGGGAATTCTTCAAAAACAAAGACTATTGAGAAAGTGCAAGATTATGAAATATGGCTCTCCTTTTTCTCTGTTATGTGACCCCCTCCCCCTCCCACCCCCTCTGTCTCCCTCTCCCCATCACCCTCCCACCCCCTTCACTCTACTCTGTTGATTTATTTTATCTGCTCAAAAAATAAGAAGCTTTCTGGTTTGGCATAAATTATCCTACTAAATGTACACTATAATTAGAACACCCCTGGGAAATATGAATTATTAATTGTTCACTTTCAATCCATATTTCTTCTTTTTTCAGACTGTGTGTGGCCCTATGCTTTCCTCAACATTGTTAATCTCTCCAAAAGTCTTGGAATCTAAACAAACTTACCCCTACAAATACTGAAATTACACTTTAATTCAAAAAGGATTAAACAATTAAAGGCAGAACTTTACCATTGTAGTATTTCTTTTCTTCACCCCACCCTCCCCTCTCTATCTAGTCTCTCTGACAGAGTGACGGAAGAGTACACCTTTAAAAAGCCGACATTATTCCACTTTCAAGATCTCCTGGGGGACTAGGAGGTCCACTTGATGCAACAAACAGACTTCTTAATAACCCGTTCCTTGGGGAACGCATCTCAAGCCTCTACACCCTCAGCATCGTGCCAAAACGCACTTGCTTCTCGGAAGACCATGAAATTAAAGTTGGTAGTTACCGTCATTTGAGATTATCGCATGTCCGCGGGACAAAAGTTCTGAGCTTTATTAGGAGCAAAAACCGAGAGCTTAAAGTATTCGGCTCGGAATTTGTGTTTTATTTCAGGCGTGTTTACCTTAAAGTTTCCTTGTAATTATTGCCTTAAATTCTCCATAGATATTGTCATCACCGTCAACCTTAAATCCGAGTAATACATCAAAATCACACTCATACTTCAGTTATTTTCATTTCTTTTCATTTATGAAGCCAAGGATTCTTTCTTAGAAAAGCGGACTTAACCACTCTACTAGCCTATAACCCCATAGACGAGGAAAGAAGGTACAGTTTCAGATGTAGGGGTAAAGCCCAGAGTATTATTCCAGGGAAAACCCACGCAGTCAGGAAGGGACTCAAAACTACGTAGTGACCCCGGCGTGATCCGAACCGGGGTCCTCAAGGTTGAAGGCGAGGAAGATACTACAACGCCAACCCGACTACCCAAAGTCTTCCATCCCAGTCTTCACCACCACCATCATCCCTGCAGCCCACTTCCAAACCCCACACCAAGTTATCATCGCACCTCCATATCACTTTCATTCCGATCCCCGTCTTCATTATCTGAATCATCACCGTCACCTTTACTATCATCATCATCGTTACACTCTAAAAAAAATCCAGGTTCAGCGTTGACCCAGGTTCAGAATTTACACATGTTCAGAGTTTACCCATGTTCAGAATTTACCCAAGTTCAGAATTTACCCTTGTTCAGAATTTAACCATGTTCAGAATTTACCCAAGTTCAGAATCGACCCAGGTTAAGAATTGGCCCGGTTCCCGTATCCCAAGGGGACAGACCAATTTTGAGGGCCAGCTGATCCAGACGCTGGTGTTAAAAAAAATTGATTAACTCAAATTCTTCGTCGATTTGTCCAATTTCAGTGTCATTTTGACCACAAATGGGCAAGGCCCCGCTGCACCCCGAATCTGAGTCAATTCTGACCCAGGAATTTCCAGAGTGATCATTATTTCCATCACCAGACAGTGGTACCAGCAACAACAAACAACACCACAGCGGTAGCAGTAACAACATCAGCAACTTCAGCAGCACCAGTAGCGACAGCACATGTTGCAACAGCATCAGTAACAAAAGTACAGTGGGAAAAGGAGCAGCAAAAGATGTAGCAGAACAGCGCCAACATCAGAAGAAACAATAGCAGTACCGCAGCAGGAGCAACAGCATTATTGTTTACTAGTAGTAGCAGCAGCACAGGTTGAAGCAGCACTGGTAAGTGCAGGGGTAGCAGCATGAGCAGCAACAGAGGTAGCAGCAGTAGCAGTAGCCTACTAGAAGCAACAGCAGCACCATTTCTGCAGCACGGGCTTCGGCAGCACTTGTAACAACAGTACAGTGCAGCAGCGGGATCTTCAATGTAGGTAGCAGCAGTGTAGCAACAGCAGTAGAAACAGTAGCAGAATTGAGAGCAGCAGCAGAAGCAGCATTACACTAGATGTGGCAACACAGGGTGCAGCAGCACCAGTGCCAACAGTATAGTGGTAGCAGCAGGAGCAGAAATAATAGGTAGCAACAGCAACAGCAGTTCGCAGCAGCAGTAGCAGTAGAAACGGCATCATTATCACCATGAATCATTACCGTCATTTTGTCGTCAAAGTTTGTATCAGTCTTTGTCATTACAAGGCCTTCATCAATGTTAAACAATCGTCATCAATACCATCCACGTCCCCGTCATCGTCATAACCATCGCCGTCCCTTGAATTATTCTGGTGAATGATATAATGGGGAAAACCTCACCAACATTTCCATCAACTATCTTCCACACCATAGGTTTCTTTCTCTTTAACTGTCCTCGCTTCCAACATCAAAATATCACTTCGACTTTCATAAAATATTGTCAACATCCCCCGGATTCGTCATGACATTGCTTTTTAATATCTTGCCATAAATAATTCCCCTCATTAGAGCTGGCATTTCCCAAAGGAGAGCAAAAGGCATCAAACCAAAATACATAATGCATCTACTGACATCTCCCTGCACTGGAACCCTCTGTTAGTTGGGGAGAAATCTCGCACCTCGCCTCCAAAATAAAATATACCGTAATCCTAGCTGTATAATTAGCGAGAGCTCAGCCTGGAATCCGTGCATAAACTACCCCGGCCCGGATGTCCCTTTCCAACACTTGACACAATCTTGAAAGGGTTTACGTAGGCTCCTCAGCAGGTGCTGATCCAGTCCTAAGTGCTGCAAGGGTCTCTCTTCGGGCCTACCCATGAGCATTTCTTGAAGGCAATAGCGTGAGAACGACGGAGCTCTTGAAGTCAACAACGGTAGCTGTTTAAAGGGGGGGGGGTCGGCAGCCCCTGAGAGGAAAGGCGTCTGACCACACATGATAATAAGGCTATAACAATTACTGCCTTCATTCACGTATTTTGATTTGTTTTTGTTTTTGTTGCCTTGTTTTGCTGTGTAATAATGAGATACATTTTTTATGAGCGACATGGTTCCTAGTGTTAAAGTAAATTTCCATATTCCAATTAACTTTCAAACAGTTCCACGAGCAGCACAATTGCCGATCCAGTGTGTAACAAACACTTGATGCGCTAGTAGAGGTGCGCTATTTTTACCGAAAAGGCACTTGTGTGAAGCCATTTTTTTGAGAATCTCAACGAGAGGTAAGTGGTTGGGTGGGACTGGGTGACTCTACCTCTCCGCCTCACACACACCACTGTTTCTTTGACTCTTTAAATACTACGCCCCAATAAACTACTTCTTTTCTTTTTGAAAACTACATTGAAAAGGGTGCTCAACGTTAAGGTATTTTTAAGATAACCACGAGTTCACATAGTGTGACGTGACCGGGGCTAAATTTTCCAAGGAACTACAAAATCCAAAGAACTATAGCCAGGATTACAAAATATTGGGAAAACAATGAACACATAATGTATGAAATGTTTGCGTGGTTAACGTTTGCGTTGAAGTTCAATCGCACTTTCAGAAAGTCGGATCGGAGCTGACCCAGAAAAAGGTTCTGAGGAACCTGAGTCAGGAAAGTGCCTTTGACTCAGATTTAGGAGCTGTTAAACCCCCTCCAAAATAAATTACAAATAAATTAATTCATTAATTAATAGATAAATAAACTTTGTACAATAAGAAAAAGAAGAAAAAGAAGAACTGACAAATAAATAAATGAAACGAATAAACCAACTAAAACACAACAAAAATTACAGTAACAAAAAAAAAATCAGTCAATAACCCAATCAATTAATCAATCAATCAATAACCCAATCAATCAATCAATCGATTAATCAATCAATCAATAACCCAATCAATCAATTAATCAATTATGCTCGATATGTGGAATGGCATATCACTCCCCCATTTTTTCCTCAGGGGATGGGTACAAGGATAGAGGGTGTAATTAACATTTAGGGGGAACTCTCAAAACGTATGGGTTAGAATTGACCTGGATCCCGGTTGCGTGGAGCCTGATCACCCATTTATGGTTGAACCCAACCCGGAATCTGTGTCAAAATAACCGAGAATGTTGTCAAAATGACGCAAAACCCGAGTAAATATCCCAACTTTCCGGGTCAGCCTAACCCGTAAATGGGTCATCAGGCCCAAGGTACCTGGAATTCGGGTCAATTCTGACCTGGGTCTTTTAAGAGTGTAGTGCTGCCACAGTATCGGCGACGCTACTTTTTGAATTAATCACCTGTAGAGGGCGCAACATCGACTGGCTCGGAGGGACTGGGCAATTCAAGGCATCTGGATCACAACTGATGTTTGTGTTCTACAGATATCTCTTCTCCAGTAATTCGTGTTGCGCTATTACGACGTTACTGCATTAACAAAACGATCGTCGCCAATTAAGACTACCATGGAAACCTTCTCGATATTCTGACCCAGCAGTTTTAAGAGAGTGGTGGGTACTCTTTGCAATCAGAAGATGACCTTTTTGAAGTTTAAAGTTGCTGATTCCAAACGACTGTGTGCACCAAAACGTGTTTTCACGGAAGTGCACTAAACCCAAATCTTTTCACAAGAAGGAAACGACTCGTAAATTTGTCTCTGGGTCCCCATAAAATATCCCGAGCCTCTGAGAAAATGGTTATCCATTACTGTCTGTAACCGCCGTAGCCGTCATGTTGGCTGAGGATGACCAAAGCACGCCACAAAACAACCACAAACCACTTGCACGATCCATGGAGGCATAGTTACAAAGGAACTTCGATGTCTGTCCATGCCCAAGACATCCTGAAAATCAATGCCATCTACTGATACAGAGAGGGGCACTCGTGTGTCTCAGTTTAAGGAACACCCGATCATGCCAGGACCATTAAACCACGCCAAGTCTTCGATGTCCGTATTTGCTTGCCTTGTAATAATGATTCATACGGGTGCATAAAAGCAGACGACACGCATGCACGTCGGACCGGTTCGTGTTTTCCCGCCGAAACTTGATCATGGCTATCAGGGTTTTATCTAGTCAACCTTTAAGCTCGAGTTTGCGTCGTCCCCGCAGTTTTGCTTTGTTTGAAAGTACATTTAGCTTGATTGACAGAGTAACTCCCACAACTATAAACAACCTAAAAAGAACATATTTAATCAGTATTATTGACTATTCATTGGCGGCAAAGGTGATTCAGAGACAATTTGTGTCATTGTAACCACCGCGTAGTCTCAACTATTTGTTTGATTATCCTATTAATATTATTCTAACTTGTGATATTGGTTCACGTATGTACAATAACTGACATTAGGAGAGTAATCTTTCTTGTGTAAATGTTCGTCCTGTTTGTAATCAAGTATAAGTACAGTTCCTTCCCAAAGACAGCCGTTGTTTTTAAATAGAATCCAGAAACGCACGTGCTAAGATCGATGACTCACTGGTAATTAATCCACAACTTAATGACCATACAAGCTTATTTTGCAAATAGCACTGTAGAGCTGTTGATATTATAAAATATTGTTACAAACAACCCCTGTGGAAGTAATGTTTTTTTCGAGAAAGGGGTTAATCTTCGCCCGAGAATTTGAATCTCAGAAAGGCTTCAGGAATGAAGCCTTTCTCAGGCATCTCAAAGCACAACATTCTATATAGGTGTTTTTCTTTCATTATTGTCTTGCAACTTTGATTACCAATTGAGCCAAATTTATAAAAAGTTCGTTATTTTATCAATATGTTGGGATACACCAAGTTTTCATACTTGTCTTTGACAATTACCAATTTATAACCTGCCCTTAGGAGACGTAAAGAACGAGTTCTCGCAACAATTTTGACCCAGTTCAGCTGACGTCATCACTGACGATAAATCTTAGTTTGACCATTTTGTGGGTCAAATTGCCTGTGACCGGATGACCAACTGCGGCTGCGGCTAGCTACGGCTGTTAGTTTGGTTGCCTCGTTTAACAACAGCCAAAGCGTTAGCCGCATCTGCAAATGTTTACGTGGTTTATTATAGTACGACATGGGTTGAATTAAAAGCATCGACAACCAAGGCAGATTTGCAGATTGCTTGTTTGTTTGGTTTTTTTTTATCCTGCATGGAGGACCGCTGAGGCACATGCTGACATGTTTTAATAATTCTACTGTCTTGACTGCATCGTACACACTGGTCAGCGCAAAAATATCCTTTGCTTGACCATGCCACACGTGCTATACGGGATCTCAACCAACAAGGTGCAGTGATTTGGTTAGGAGGGCGCAGGACCTAACTCTGACAGCATCCTTTATGCACAAAAAACGGTATATTAACTGTCAATAGTAGATGAAACCAAGTTATCAAATATAATTAAGCAAACAACTAAGCTTAAATTCACACAGGCAATACTTGTACATTCAAACGACACACTTATATAAATAAAAAATTAAAAACAAGCTGAAAAAAAAACAAAGAAAAAAACTCTCAACCTGTAGAAAAAGCTTGAGAGCGTTTGTTGACAACGAACCACGGGCGGTGTCACAACCAAACAGGTCCCTCGCTGGAGGTTTGTTCTCGTGATATCTTTCCAAATTCCATGCTTTTATCACCAAAGGCATAATGCCCGAAAATATTTTGCCTTATCTGCCCCACTTTGGAGTGCAGTTCAGGCGACACAAGCGTGGTATAAATACTCTCACCATATAATTTTAATTAAGGTGTTGTTTTTTTCCATTAAAAAATGACAGACAACAGCTGCGTGTGACGTCTACTCAGAGGTCTAAAATTATCATGGTTTTGTTTTTCCATATCAAGTGTCGGTTAATTGCTCTTGTAACGGCTAGTTGGTTCTGTGACGGGTAGGGCTATGAACTCGAACGCCTTGCTTTTGCCAGAGTGAAAAATAACTGTACTATTAATTAAAATAGCAAAATACTTACTGCCATTGAAACTGATATTCAACCAGTGTACCGCAAAGGATTCGATAGATTCGATAGGTTGTTGAATCAATTCATGTCTACTA
The DNA here is from genome assembly GCA_010994315.2 of Pisaster ochraceus. Lineage (NCBI taxonomy): Eukaryota > Metazoa > Echinodermata > Asteroidea > Forcipulatida > Asteriidae > Pisaster > Pisaster ochraceus. Next base: position 9,836,277 of record CM021544.1, on the reverse strand, counting down.
TTTCCCTTTCACGATGAATACCTAGTATTTTGAGAGCATGTTTTGAAAAGTGCTTTAAACTGTTTTCTATACGCCAAAAGCAGGCCATTCAGAAAAAAACTTTATTATTATTATTATTATTATATTATTATTTGTTTTACGTAAAATAAAAAAGTACATTTTCAAGATTTTGACCGTGTCGCAAATATTTACGTAAATATTTACGTGCACGATTTTGTGCCCCTATCGCGAATATTTACGTAAATATTTACGTAAATAACTTTTCAATTTGGAGCACAACATGTAAACGTTTACAAAAATATGCGTAAATACGTGTTCGATGTGCCTTTAAAGCCACCATAGAGACCCCCCCCCGAAAGACAATGAACAAAATCACGTGGTTCATTCGCGAGGCTCCGGTTTGAAGTGGGATTCGGACCAGCGTCCTAAAAGAAAATGCAGGGGAAATTACCGCGATGGCAAAATAAAGATACTTATCAGAGTCGCGATTGAGGGTTGAACGAATTTGTCTTCAATCGCAGCCGTACGATCTCTAAAGCACGTTCACCTTTTCCAGGGCCTTCGATAATCTGTTTCTATGTTAAGTAGTATGGGCTAGCTAGGCGTTGTTTCGAAGAGTGACACTGCTGTAAATGGAGCGAATCAGAGCTCGTGTATTTTGTCTGGAAATCGCAGCTTTGTCCGGGCATCGCGTGTTTACTGTTTGCACCGCTTTGCAAGAAGCTCATAGTCAACACAACGCCCCAGGAAAACACCATTTATTTCTGCTTGTGTAAATCACTTCATCGTCTCGCGTAACAGAATTCACACGCTACCGTGTTGACTCTAGAAAATGGCGGGCTGCCTCGAAAATTGTTTGCCCGTTGAAACGAGTGGATGGAACATGTTGTACGCGCTGAGTAGTACTGCTAATTGTAAGCCGAGTCCATCAGGTATTGACTTGTCGTACTTCACTTGAGTGTCAAAAGGTCAAACGGCCATATGAACTCTTGAGTCCAGAGTAAAAGTTCTTAACACCGTGTTCTATGGAGAGGGAAAAAACGTCGCTACATCGGAAAAATTGTTATATCGACGGTCCATTTTTGTGTTTGAATGACAAGGTACTTTTCACCAGTGTGTGTTGCAAACGTAGCTAAAGTTACACGCTGGAGCAACCATTATTTTCAATGATCTGAGATTGAATTATTTCTCCATTGTCACGCATTCAAGAGTTTCCAAAATTCTAGCAAGTTGATGGCGTAATGGACAGAGCTGCTGCGAAGTAAATTTGTTGATTTACGTCGCTATGTTGATGTCGCTTCCCCAAACCCTCTTTCGGGGTCTGCAGGCTTGATGGGTCAAAAACATCAAATTGTGGATTTCAATTTTGAATTGTTTTTCAATAAAAGCGAGAAGAGAATTTCGATCCCTAGCGTCCATTAAGTTATTAGGAGGCCAATATTAAAGTACGGTGGCCCAAAGAAAAGCCCATGAGATGTACTCTTGTACCTGACAGTTCAAATAAACGCAATTTTAGAAACTAAATGGTTCTACTGCAAAAGACTGATGCCATATTTGAAAGTGTTCCCATTATTTGACATGCATGCTATTTACTGATAGCTTATATTTTAAAATTCTAAACTTTTTTTTTATCAAAAACTAATGATAATATAAGTTAAATTGTAGAATTCATTGATATGTTCGCCCATGCCAGTACAAGTCCTTCAATTTTATTATCTATTTATTTATTAATTTTAAATATTTGATTTTATTTTATTTATTTTTTTTTTTTTTTTTAATGTTAAGAAATAGTTTCATTTTTACACTGGTCATTGTATACCGAATCTCCAAGCCAAAGACAAAACATGAGAGAAAAGTCAAAAGCCAGCGAGGGAGAAAAGGCGAGATACATGTAAAACTAATGCAAACAAGAATAATAATAAAATATCAACATTATTATGTTCCCTTGAAATATTGTTTCGTTCGAACGAACTGATCATATTTTGATCCCTCGCAATAATTTTTTAGTCCCTCGAAATAACTTTCTCCGTTCCCTCAAATTAATATTTTGAGGGAACGGAATAGGTGATTTCGAGGGAACGAAATAACCTTTCGATGGACGAAGTAGTACTTCGAGGGAATTAATTAATATTTCTAGGTTTTATAATTTATTTCGAAAGAACAAAATGGCATTTCGAAGGAACGAAATAATATTTCGAGGAACCAAATAATATTTCGAGGGAACCAAATAATATTCTGAGGAAATGAAATAATTTCAGGGTGGGTTTTTTTTCGGGGTTGTTTTCCCTTTGTTTTTACATGCCCCTTTAGGGGCTTCGTACCGGTGGAACCAGCAAGGAGAAAAATCTAAGCTACATGATTGGAGAAGAGTCTTTTCAGTGATGTTTTGGAATGAGACATAAAAAGCTAAATTTGATTCTTCCGTCAAGTGTGGCAATCGAAATAAGCAACGGCGTGTGTTAAGGAGTGGCTAATGTTTATGTCATCATTGGGAGTGGAAGATCTTAACAACATGACTGCACTCGGGCACACATTAAGATCCAAATAGGAGAAAAGTCGAGGAGAAAACTTCAAAGACAAAAACAACACCTGAAGAATATCATCTTGAAGATATTTGATTGCTTTGTGTGTTTATGATTGACACTTATAAATAGGGTGTTCGCTTTCACTGTAGGCGTTGCATTGACGCTGTATAATGTAAAATGTACTTAATCATATTCATTACAAATACAATTTTAGAAAGTTGGCGACAAAAGGCTGGACCTCTTGCACTCAATGGCGGATCACAGCTGTTAATTAAAGTTATCAGCCTGTGGCTTTATTTTAAAGATCTCAACACAAACATTGCCGTTTTACATGATTATAAAGATGCAGGCCATTCCTTAAAGATATATTAAAGAAGACCAAAATATCAATAAATGCATTACATTTTATTGCGTGCCTTTCTGTATCTTGTTGACACACATTTAATTAAAGAAGGGCGTCTGAAAGCAGAGTGACTGTGTCAAGTCTGATTGGGCTAAACTCGTCCGTCATCGGGCCCTCTCATCGAACATTTGAGTACTGGTCCTGTATGGGTTATTACACCCTGAAATATGATGTTGGT
>CM021544.1:9810152-9827154 GCA_010994315.2 Pisaster ochraceus | reverse complement strand
TGAAACGCAATGGCTTCTAATAGCAAGTTGTAGCAACTCTCTCAATATACAGCTCTGGTGACGTAATACTTTCAATCCAAAAATGCATGTGCACTCATAGGGTGCCAGACTAGACTGCACATCCGGTTGTGCAACATTTGGACCGCAAATGACCTCCAGTAACAACGTTACCAACGAAAATTGGTCTCTCTATGTCACAGCTCCTGTAATACAAAGCTCTTGTAACGTTCGTGCACTGACTCCTTTATTACAATGTAAGTAGATAAGAGATTAGTGCGGCAATAGTCAAGTGCGTATTATAGGTCGCAGATGCAGGCAAATACTTTTCTGCAAATATTTTACAGTTCCTACCTCAAACTCATCCCACAATGTCTATCTCCTACGCCCGGACGCACGGACGGAAATTGTCATAACATAAGCTCACTTTGCTTAAAGCTTGCCAAAAATACCATCTCAGCCGTAAACACAAAAACATTAAAACCTTGCTGCTTTGCATGCCACGAATGAGCCTTAAACATACCGGGTCAAGACCCAGTGCTGCAAGACGATAACTCATCTACCTTTTCCAATGTTGCATTGTAAAAATTGCCTCGCTTGAGCAAACTGTAGAGGGCGCAATGTACTATGCATTTCAGATTGTGAGTAATCAAATTTAATGTGTTCTTAATAATTACCAGAGCGTACTTTAAAAGACTGTTTCCCTCTAAACAAAAAAGAATTGCTCCACTTATTACAGGGTTGTATTTGTATATGCAATAGGGTTAGATTCACGCGTGTATACATATCTTGTGCGCAGGGATATATGGCAGATTTTTTTTTTCAGCGCTTAAAAAGCCCTACACAACTCAGGGAACCGACTCCCACTGAGATATGTGGAGTGGCCCAGTCTAGGATATCATGAACTTTGACTCCCTGGAGGAAGTTTAGTTTGGAGAAAACATTGAAATAATTAACATTGGCCATGACCTCAGTGTAACCACCCCTCACTTAACTACGAGTAAAAGCAATCATGAACCCTAATTCAAAGCTATAAGGAAAAATTATGACCTATTCTATATACTTTTTCACACTTAAGAACCAAACCATTGTGTGATTCCTTGATCCTAGAATTGTACAATGCAATTGGGGTCTTTTGGGACGTTAGGTGGCAGCAGACTTACCAGGAAAACCCATTCTTCTCGGTAATGTACGCATGCTCAGAACTACGTTCACAATGGAAATTTACCTGGTAAGTAAGCTGCCACCTAGCATTCCAAAGTCTCTCATTTGGGCCTATACAAATGACTGCAACACTCCAGCAAACATCACGGAACCGACCAGCACTGGCCCATGTGCGTTTTGCCAGCTGTGCGACATTAGGACAGTGCCGGTGTCATAAGGAAATCTGTCCCCCGGAGATTCTGTCCACCAGATGGGAAACTATGGACTGGATGAGGATGCTTCAAAAGAGGGCGCTAGAAGAAGTTTGTACAAAGTTTGCCGTTTGGGGAGACATAATCTGCTGCGACACCGGCAAACGTTACTGCTGGCCCTGTTCAGGCTTGCACACAGAGGCTTGAAACAGGCCAGTGCAGGCAGTTTTAACTCAACCATTGCAAAGTACCTAATGCTGTTCAAATACTGGCCCAATACTGCCAAAACCTAAACAGCACTGTACCAGAACTGGCTCTGTTCATGGAAACGGTACTAGTCCTGTTCAGGCTTACATAAACCTATTCAGTATGGCCCACAGTACCGGTCCAGTACTGACCGCCCGAAACAAAACAGCACTGAGCCATTATTGGTCCATCCTCAGGTAAAGTTTGAGGGCAACTAACTAACACATTGGGTCAATTTCAGCGTTACTTAACGGTAAGCAAATGTTCGTGCTTACCGTTATAGCAGAAAACAATTACTGAAGCATAAGCGTATTCCACAGGTTAGCATGAAAATTAGGCAGCCAGCATGCACGTTCACCATGGATTTGCATTTTTATCTCAATCATTTTCACACATAAATTATTATTTCAAAATTTAATATTTGAGAAACATAGCTGGTATAATTTAAATCTTGTTCATGTCCGTAACAAGTTTGCTTTATGAAAATTGTTGAAATGTTTGTACTACCTGGTCCGTGACACTATCGCTCACTTATTGAGTAACAGTTTTTGATTAAAAAGTCGGTACTCCGCCATTTTGTTTTCAAAAAATCAAAAAAATTCCAAGTTCTACAACTGCACCTAGCCAAATAGCATGCCAAATGTCTTATCACTATCCGGGGTTTGTTTTTCACTAATACAATCCAACAATGACCCGCTCTCCAGGAATTCCCGTAGGAATTGTACAGCAATTACTCAGCCTTGCTAAGTTGTGTAAACAAATGGTGTTATTCAAAGAAATGGTTGGTTGAGCGATAAGAGACACGTGGGCTCGTCTCAATTTTGCTTGAATTGATTTTATTTAGTCAAAAGGGTCTATATCTAGTGCTTTGGGTGATTTAAACGTGATTGGGTGATTTTAAAGTGACTTGGTTCTTCATTTAAATGTATTACACGCTAAAATCAAACTGTTATACAAAAAGTAAGGCAGGGTGAAATGGTGTGATTTTTTTTTATAGTGGCACGAAGACTATTAAGTGCCAACAAATATTCCAGGCCTCGTTTCCAGGTCTGCAAAGATAATGATCTGGAATGTGGTTATTGATCTCCGAGTATGTAACAAAGTTTGATCCCTACTCTCAGTCCTTACTCTCATCGTTAGGTTGAAATTAACTCTATTCGATTGAAACAAGTGACAACTGCGGATGATTTTGTCGATAGCCTCAATCGATTAGTGTGAATTTCAGTCTAAAACCTCAAGAGAGTAAGCATTTCAATTTGTCGAATAATGACGTCACTATCTTCAACAGCGCCCTTTCATGACAAATTTAAACATGTAGGCCTACAGCAAGCTCAAAATGCCTGGTCAAACTATGACGTCATCAGTTTTGGAATACGGTGCAATAAAAGTTTTTTTTTTTAACAAAAAATAAATCTTCAATTCTAGGATTTATATCAATATTTCCTACAAAGACATGTTTACCAATTCTTCTCACTACATTTCACTGACTCTTATATAATGTACGTGTGTCCACTGAACACCTTGCTTTTGTTTCAACAACAAAATATATTTCTGGTTCTTTTTATTGGTTTATTAGATTGCTTGTTGTTTAATTGACAATTTGCCCCTTATCATAACTATAATGGTGTCGTACATAATCGTAATAATGTCGTTATTGCTATCGTTCATAAACCTTGCATATTACAAAATTACAATAACACATGACATTTTGAGTGAAGGGCTTCCAATAATGTCATCATAATTCCAGTGTACCACAACTCTCCAGTCTACATATACCAGCCCCCTACTTGATCCTTCACCGTAAAAGTCGTTGCCATGACAAGCAAAGCATAACAGCAAACTGGCTTGATTAGCCTTCTTGTCAATAATTAGGCTCATATTCTACATCGCTGTTGCCGCAGTCAGTTCAGTTTCATCTTCTCCACGCAGTTTCTAGCGAGACGCAACGAACCACCTCTGCTGATCAGACCGTGGCTATTGAAGCTGTTGTCGGCGGGGTTGTCATACCGTGAACAGTCTAACCATGGACATGGAAGATTATTTTGAAATATTTTACGTAAGTACCAAACATAACCATGTTCCCTCACTGACAAAGATGAATTAAAGGTGTACATGATTGGTAGAGCTGACAAAATTAGTCGCAGACAGTATCCATGTTTTGTGTGATTAAACATTATAGGCCAATATGAAATAACGATCCTGCGATAATTTGGGCATAATCCGTTGTGTGAGTCGGGAGAAAATAGTGAAAAACCATGCGCAGTTTTCAGCATGTAAACACAATTTACTTAATGTTGGTTGTAACAACCTAAATCAGCTATTGTGTTTTTGTTTTGTTTGTTTTAGTTTTAGTTTTAGTTTTAGTTTTATTTTATTTTATTTTTTATGTTTTTAGATACAGTTTTCTCGAATATGCCTTTATTTCAGAGGGACATTTCTTTTAAAGAAAACAATGATTGTAGTACATGAACTTTATAACCAGTCAGGTTTTAGACTAAACATTTATATAATTTTATCTCTACCAATCCTGTATAACACCTATAAAATAAGTTTGTATTTTCCTTTGAATTTTGGATAATATTTCATCATTGCAGGACAGGACTGAAAAACTGGCAATGGCAGAGGATACATAATTATTTGTTATAATCTGTATTCATTTGTTTCTTTCTTTCAACATACGACAAAAGACTATAGGGGGCTACACATTGCAAACCAATCAATCAATAAAACACTTTGGTGGTACAAGCATATCATGTATTCTTAACATTTCAATCACTAACCAATTGCAGCTAATATTTTGATAATCAGGAGGGTTATTCAGTATTTATGTATTGTTACTGTATTTAGTTAAATGTTCTCTTTCTTTTTATAATTTGCTTGAAAACTGTGTTTTGGGGGCACCGTGGTATACACAGATTGTGTACTCTGAGCATTGCCTTCACTAAAACCATTTTATATTACTATATACAGTATATCAAGTACCTTCGGAAATACTACTTTTCATTATATAAGTTGACGTTTCTTCCAATGATTTTTAGTTAACACCGAAGAACTAATGGTTCAACTAAGAACCAGATTGGGAACTGTAAACCACAGGCCGGTTAATAGAAAAGTTCTTTATTCCTTAGTTTTGGCTTTTTATACTACAGTTTTTTTCTTTTCACGATTTTGGATTTATAGTTTGGAATAAGTTTAGATTTCCGTGGATTCTCGCCTTAAATTGTATGCTGGCGTTATCCCCATGACAGTCTCTCATCAACCTACAACCTCAAAGAACCATATCTGCCCTCACATGTACTCATTTATTCCTGGGTGAAGAGAAGCAATTATGGTTAAGTGTCTTACTCAGGGACACAAGTGTCACGCGGTTCAAACCAACAGCCCAATCACTTAGCCACTAAACCTGTGTGCGGTGCACTTATCGACTCAGCCGTGACCCGCCATAGCCTTAAATGCACGGTATAAATTATAGCTAAACTATTGAACCACGCATCGCAAGGCTGACTGGAGAAGAGGCACTCTCAATTGTATATCATGTGTTCTTGTTCCATACTGTTGATATTACAATGAACGTTCTACAGGTGTGTTACCTTAATTGGGTTCCTATATAATGAGAATGACAGATAACGTAGCCCATCATGGGCGGTAGCCTACCCTTCATGGCATGTAGGTGATGGGATTGTGCATTTGATGATACCAGCATGGAATTTGGCACACAATAAGAGTATATCACGAGAAAGTTAAATGTGGATAGGGCCATCGTAGATAGTACTTTGTAAAAACAAAATTAGGTAAAATAACCACACAATAATGACAGCCATTTTAAACATTTTTAAATTGCCTGTAATTTATTTTGTTTTATTTGTTTTCTTCTGCGATGGCCGTTTAGCCAAATATCTTCCTCGTGACATGCTCTGACTGTGTGCCCAGTTCCATGCTGGAATCACCAAAAGCCAAATTCCACCACATAATTTCCCTATCTGCTCCACAACCTCGGTTTTTAGCATCAAATCGATTATTCTCAGTCATATAAGTCTAACAATACTAACTAAATATACTAATTATAAAAATTATAGTAGATTACAATCTAATAGAGAGTTTATTTGTTTAAGAACGAAGTTCGCATTGTTTAAAAAAGAATGAAGCCCGCAGGTAAAAAAAAAAGGAAAAAATTGTTTACTGTTCCTTTTTCCGTACATGAGTTTTCAGAGCACATAAGCAATTTGGCGAGACCCAAGCCTATTAGTTTAATTCTGCATCACGGCAGTCGATTATGATACTAGCAAACTGATGCACAGCATAGTTAGATATGAAGGGCAAAAAATTTATTGGCGTAGTATCGATTTTTATTAATTAAGACCATGCAGGGTCGACCACGAAGGGCATTCCACGAATTCAGTACTACACACTTCATTTTTGGACCGTTTTAAAACTATTGTATTCATTAATGTTTGGGCTTTTTGGTTAGTTATTTATATAAGTATTGTATTTATTCATTTTATTTCATTTGTTTATGCATTTATTTATTTTGTCCATTGTTTATTTGATCATGCCACATGTCCCAGAGGGGGTGTCAATAAACAAGGGCCAGTGATATGGTAAGGGTGGGGCAGGACATAACTCTGCCTATATCCTTTGTGAACAAAATCGGCGAGTCATTTGTCAATGGTGAAACCAAGTTATCAGTTATCTTAAATATCAGTTATCTTAAATAAGACAAAAAATACGATTAAATTAACCGGGAAATACATGAACATGTAAACAACACACAAAGGTCAAAGACAATAGTTGAACAAATACAAAACTAACAAAATTCACCTATGGTTTTCCATAGGTGAATTTTGTTATTTTTGCATTTTGGCGCAACTAATGGGTATAGGTGGGCGCGGAAGCACGTGCTCTCCTCCCATTGATGTCCGTCCGTGCCCCTCCCCCTCCCATTTGAAGTCAAATTTAATGAATCTTAAAATTCAAGAGTAAAATGTTATATTTTATAAGCTTATATTGTGATAATTTAAATGCTTTTTAAACTATGTGTCCATTCATACGCCGGCAATGCATTTGTTTTTGCCTTCACGTCAGATTATCGTACAAAAAAATGATAAATAGCATAAAACGGCGCTGCAACGGGACTTGTTTAAGAGAAATGCAAACGGAAACTACATTTTATTTGGTCAGAAGTGCCCCCACCCCCGAAAAAAATGGTGCATCTTCTAGTGCCCCCTCCCCCTAAAATTTACAATTTAACTGTAGTTTCGGCGCTGGTTGAAAGCATGTAACTGACAACGCACTGTGGTTGTGTTACAGCCAAACTGGAGGGTTTTATGTAAAAATTTATCATCAGTATATACAGACCCAAGTAAAAGCAACAAACTAGCTTTGATATGTGGACAGTAAAAACATTACGGTAGTTTGCGGGTGGCGAAAAAGTATTGATCTAAATGATGCAAACAATTGTATCAAATATGGTGAAAAATATGATGTAGTTAAGCCCCTAAACCGATGAAGAAATTCAAACGCACTGCTTTCTGTGTCCGGTTGAACGTGGAATTGTACATGTACTGATTCATTAACTCTCAGGCCTAGAATGGATTACCAGTTTTGGGAAACAAAGTGCCGCGTAACCCCAGTTGTGTTCATTAAATGGTGTGTGACACAACATGTTTACATTTTCCAGGAATTGTCTGATGAATTGACGTCCTTTGAAAAACTTGAACACATTTTTTTTTTTTTTTTTTTTTTTTTTTTTTTTTTGCTCGGTAGGGCCTAAACATTTTCATAAAGTGTTCAGACTGAATGTATGTCTGTTTGATAATTATGCGCGTGTCCAAAATTGGTAGCTGTCATAATCGTCTTATAATTTATTTTTTAATTTAAAAATTCATTGTGAAGCCCATAAAAGCAATTGCCTTTTAATGGACCGTGCTCTCGATCGGTAGTTCTGTTTGTGAATAGACCTAATTGCGTTTGGATGACACGTATAAGGGTTGTATGTATGGTTAAACTATTGAAAATGAGGATGCAAGAACAAAAACTTTAAAATAATATTCTTTGGACTCCTGGTTTGTTGGTTTGTTTGTTTTTGTTTTTTGTTTTTTGTTTTGTTTTTAGTTTGTTTTTGCTTGGTACATGTTTTTCATAATGTCTTGTACCCCTCTTTGTGTCAAGGAGGTCTGTCTGTGTGATCACCATGCGTGCGTCAAAAATTAATTGCTGTCATACACGTCTAAAATAAAATAGGAAGCATAAAGCCGGCCGCTTAAAGCAATTGGCTTATTATGGACCATGCTCGTTGTTCTAGTTTGCCACTTTCAAAGGTTTTCTGTGTTGTTAAATTATTGAAAATGAGGATAGGACAAGACAAATAATATACGGCATCGTTCGTTGAAAGGAGAAGGCTAAAAACTCGACTTCAGCCAAAAATTTGAAAGAACTGCTGCCGTATCCATCAAACTAAATACTCAATGTGTCAATTAATGGAGTTGTTATCCACCATACGAGTGAACTGTAGACACAATGTAAACATGAGGACCCCATCGACAGTTTAAAAGTCTAAACCTTCATTCATTTCTTCCTTTATGCAGGTTTGTAGGAGGTACTTTCACAAAAACTTGTAAAAAGGTATTCTGTGGGCTTCTCCTTTTTCGAAAGACTATTACCCAATTTTATTATTTTCATTTGAAATTATGTGTCCTTACACACAGCAACTTTGACCGGATTATTCCTCTAATAGCCCTCATATGTAATATAACAAAACATAAAAATAAATAAATATGAACAAATTATAATAAAATAACAACAAACTTTCGTTTGCCACAACCAATAATGGCTGGTATCGACGTGCAAAATATTTCCGAGAAATCAAAGTTTTTCGTGTTTTTTATTTTGTTTTTATTATTCAAACTTGACCACCGATTTCGATGACATTTTCACATGGTCACATGGTCCAGCTTAGGATATCGTGGTATATGAGCTGACCAGCGTGCATGATGTGGTTAAGACAATAGAAATATTACAATGTATCAGAATAATATTGACAACGGCCCTCAATGCAGGATTAAGTCAAGCAAAAGGCTCAACCATTCCTGGTCTGGCAAATTCTATAGCTTTCAACGTGCTCATTATACGATCTGTATAGTCATAATGAGACTTGGGATCGATTTCTGCATGTGCCGAATTCCCATGATGTCTACATTATACGTAATGAATGAAATATCAATGATCAACGGTGACTCTTGTGTTGAGAAATTTTAATTACGGGAATTTTAAATATAGGTTTGTACGGAAGCGCAGGGCAACCATTTATGAGTAAAGAAAATTTCTCTCTTTTCGTGTACGTACACAGTAACTAGCATGTACGTACTTATAGACGTATAGTACGAATTACCTTTAGACTAACTGTGTGCGTATGGTTATGATCGTATACGTACACGATAAGTTGTCGTGTACTTACGTACACAATTACTTTTGTGAACGTACGTACACAATGACTTTTGTGAACGTACGTACAAAATGACTTTGTGAACGTACGTACACAATGACTTTTGTGAACGTAAGTACACAATGACTTTTGTGTACGTACACGATAAATATCATGTTTATACACAATCGTGCTTTTTTAAAATTTGGGCATAATCCGTTGTGTGAGACAGTATAAAATTTATGCACAATTTTCAGCATAGAAGCTTTGTCCTCAATTTTGGTTTTAAAATCACCTGATGCGTTTTCTAGGGTTTTAAAAACAATTTTCTCGAATATAACTTCATTTCAGAGAGAAATATTTCACAGTGAAAAAACACTTCTTGTATGACTGTCATAATCAGTGATAAAAAAATGCTAAAACTAAACAATACTTCTTTTATCCTTACCGATCCTAAATATACATAAGCTCGACCCACGGGAGGGATTTTTGTAAAAGAGGGAACTATAATATACGTAAAGAGAAACAATGGACGGACCACACAAACAGTCGCATCCGTTGGGGCGTGTATGCGTGGGGCCATCAAGTGGAACCATAATGTATGGTTAATTGGTGGTTATGCCTCAAGGGAAGTAAATATTAATTTCTTACTGGGAATAGTATTTAAAATGAGTTGAAAGATGAAATGATCCATTCAGCGAGGCGAGAATGAAATTCATCTTTTCACACATAGATACCCCAAAAATAACACCATTTTAATTTCTAGAAAAACAATTACATAAGAGTTATTTTAAAATTACACTAATTTCTAACATAACAATCGGAATAGAGTTATTTTAACGCCATAAGATGTCAATTTAGATTTTTTTTTTCCTTCGGTATCTATATGTGAAAACACCTATAGTGTCAATTTCACAATCCCAGTTTTTGCAGTATAGTGTATATTAGATATGGGGGATAAGATGGAGGAGTGGAATTCGGGGGTTAACTACGCTAAAGACGCGTGAATAAAATTCCACACAAGACTGCCTTATTTAGTTGTTTCAAGATGTTCCAACCCCGTAGTTTTAATGTAAGCCCCTTGAATGTACCAACCTAAAGACAGGTAAGAAATGCAACTTCCCTTTAACTTCAAAATGTTGAAAAGCTTGGAAGTACATTTGAAGAGTGCAAGGACATTCGACTTCCATGCCAGTTTGAGCTGATGCTTTTGTTCTAATGTCAGCGCTAACTATCGATGCTGTTACTGATACTGAAATATACATGCACTACACGAACTTCCAGCAAAGTGCGCGTACAATTGACATCCCGGTCGCCACGACAACGGCATTCGTTTTGTTACGGTTCAGTTGGGTTTTTTGTTTTTTGATAACAATAGACGGAATTTGTTCACATTTTCTTTACAAAAATGAGATTGCCACAGTCTACCTGAGGGTTAGGGTTAGGGTTAGGGTTAGGGTTAGGGTTAGGGTTAGGGTTAGGGTTAGGGTTAGGGTTAGGGTTAGGGTTAGGGTTAGTGTTAGGGTTAGAAAAATGTACTAAGGTTTCGGAAAATAGGGGTATTGCAATGTAGTGGTGTAACAATTATTTTCACAACATTGATGAAATTAAGTGGTTGACCAGCCTTTTGCTTTTGGCTTTTACGAAATTTATTGATCTTTGCTACCAAATGAAGTTAAATGATCTTATTTCACCAACGAATGCTAAACTGATGAAATTAAATTACTTCTTTTGTCTATTGACTGCTGATCCAATCGAGTGAATTAATTTTCTAACGAAATTGAACGAGCCATGTTAAATTGATTTAATTCTTTGTAGAAATTGGCTGGCAAAACCTATATTTTCTATTTATATAACCTCTGTGTATATGTTTTTTCTTCTTCTTCTTCTTTTTCTTCTACCTTTCTTTATTTTATTATTATTATATAGTAGTAGTATTCATTTATTTATTTTATTAAGTTATTTAATAATTATAATTTTTTATGAATTTTGTTTCTTTTCTTTTGCTGTGCAAAATGTCAACTGCAACCAAGCGAGTACTGACACATCTTATGCGGTTTGAAGTTAAATTTTTGCCAGAGGGAATGTGGCAAATTACTGTAATGTGTCGGTGTTGGAATTAATGAGCGGAAAAAACTATATTATTTTAAAATTATATTGAGTATTTTGAAACGATACAGATTTACCATTCACGACAATAAAACAACTCTGACTGTGGTAGGATAATTATAATAATGTTAGAATGCGCAGTAGAGTATATGTTTATATAGGTATTGCGCAATATAAATGTCCGTTATTATTATTATTATAATAAAAAGCAAGTTGGTTTGTTTATTTATTGTCGGTCATATAAATTGAAATGTCTGTTAGAATACGCAACACGAGATTAAGGAGTGCTGTAATGGGAAAATCTAGCAATAAAATAGCTACATAGATTAACATAAAGGCAAATGAAAGTTGTTTTACGGATACTGTTTTGTTTTTGGAAAATATTTTATTAGCCCTATTTTGTTAAGATTAACACAGCAGAAACACAAACAAACCCAAAACATGGTGATGTTGACATTGGTACACATTGAGTTTCTTGTCATCTCCTGACATGATGAACATGGCGTAACTAACTGGGTCAGCCTCCACTGTGAGTTCAGCCGTCTCAAGTCAGAATGTTAAACACTATTCAATCATTTATGAAGCACTTAAAGCACTTATTTTTAACTTTGTAGTAGGCCTATTTATTTATTTATTTATTTATTTATGCTTTATTTTTATTATTACCAATAGCTATTTATTGAGTTTTATTTTTATTTTTATTTTTTGGGGGGTGGTTTGTCTTTTGACATTTACATCCTAGTTGGGATCGTTCTATCTTTGTGATGACACTTGATGTTTATCACAGAGCTGTGTTGTTTTTTATGGAATATTGCTTTGTAAGAACTTATTATCGGTATTATTAAAACTACTTGAGGTTTTGGGGTTTTTTGTACGTGGGAAGTTTTACTTATAAGCAAGTATTTTGAAAGGAAAGTGTACGTTTGGTAATTACTCTCAAAATTAATTGCAATGAAAACTTACTTACTAGAAGTACAGCAGCTTTCGAAAGTGTAAAGTAAGTTGAGAATCATTTCACTTCGAAGTAATGCGGTTATGGGGAAAGATGTCAGTTTTTGTCCCCAAAATCTAAATATTAGAAACGTTACTGTCAGAAACGTGTCTCAAGTTGTGTTTTCCATTTACGGATTATTCTGCCTGCGTGGACATAATCGCTCCGGATTTTCGTCGATATCTCAAAAACGCTACCACCTTTGGAATGAAATTTTCACAAGTTAGTTTTATTGTTTATATATATATCTACATTTAAATCGGATTAAAACAATTGAATGGTTCCAAAAACCAAAGAAATACATTCCCTATAAAGGTTTTGTCAGCTAGGCAAGAATTTTATGTATTATGTTTGTCTTCTTTTTCCTTTTAGACGCATCCCGATGAAATGATCGGTGCGAGTAGGCAGAAGCAAAACTACGCCATGCACAGGCAGCTCAGCGACTTTGAAAGATACATTCATCGAGCAGATAATTTCTTCTCTTTAGACCGACTTTACCGGGAGCTCAAATGTATCGTGCCCCAGAATCAGACTGTCAACTCCCTCCAGGCCCTCCGTCAGGTCGTACACAGAGCGCCGCGGTCGACACACAGGCGAATCAGCAATATATTCTTCAAAACTTTTTTCGAGTATGTGGGTTACCTCAGACGATTGTCCAGGGTCTTCAAAGAGAGAATCCACACTGTGTTGTTCGACTTTTTCTACGATACGATGTTTATAAGACTTCAAGATATCGAAACCAAAGGCATCGGGGCAAGGAAGGACAGGTCCTCAAAGAAGGGACCTGCTCAGGATTTATCACCTGAAGTGGCTTCAGAAGTAGGGGAGCTTTGTCAGCAGTTGTCATGCACCGTCGACGGTATCGAAGAGACTATTTCGTTTTGGGGGCAGCTACTCGAGGAGACAGAAATCGACCCAACTCTCTTTGACGCAAGCTCCGAGCACAGCATCGCCCAGTTTAAGGACTGTAAGAGATTTCAGGGTATCCTCAGGCTGGTTCCGGATGTGTTAAACAAGAGCCGCATGGCTGTCATATTTGCAAGGGCCTGGTGGTACAAGGCAGAGAAAATACGGCGAAAGCTAGGCCAGAAATCGGAATCTAGCAGTGACTGGTCATCGCCAGACACCGACTTGCCTTCAATACCTAAGACAGTTCCGAAGAACAGCAAAAGACAGAAAGAGAAAGCTGCTGTCACGGATCAACCCATGACACAGCCAGCTGTGTTCCGAAGAAAAATAAAGAAGGTAAAAAGCCTCGAAGAGCTGGATGCCGAGCGGAAGGAGCTTGTCAAACCGAGAAGGGGGCCCGTACGCAAACCAGCTTATCCAGACGGTCGCAGTGAAAAAGTCTTGGAGAAACCCGATGTCGGCAAACAAGGTTCAAACCAGCAAGAAGAGCAGCCGGAAAATGGAGAGTCGTTCCCCAAAAGGACGATTCCAAAGAAGCAGTCGAAAATTCCTTCTCATCAAGCAAAACCCGATAGAAGCCGAAAAAATCAGAAAATGGGAGAAACCAATCCAGTTTCAATTTCAGATGAGTCTGCAGGACCAGGTGCTGATGAAGAATCTAAACCTCATAATGAGAGTCAACGGCCACGGAAGCAAAGGCCTGTAGCAAGACCTGTAGACCAAAACCCAACAAAAGGCACTCAGAGAAACAAAGTCAAGCCTTCTCCTCCTACCTTGCAGGATCACGTTCACGATGGAAGAAATAAAACTCACCCAGAAAGGATGGATGATGAACAGTTAGCTGAAAGTCAGACAACGAATCGAGCCTTTACAGTCACTAAAGAAAGAAAGCCAAATAGATCAAGGCAGTTAGAGCAGGCGTCTACCGTCAGAGGCAAGAAGCAGAAACCAACTGAAAACCAAAACAGTGGAGATACAATGGTAGAGGATAACAACAAAACCAAACAGAAACCTCCCGTTCCACACAATAGAAGCAACAAGAAGGGATCGAACGAGCAGCCTGGCCAAAAACAACACACTGGGGAAAACATCCCCACGAAAACTACCAATAGATCTAAAGACGGTCAAAAACAGCACCCTGAGGAATACGTCCCAACGAAAAAGAGCAACAAATCCAAAGATTCTTCAATTCAAGCGAGGAAGGCCAAAAAAACCGTCAATCCACCGCCTGTAACTAAATCAAACAAGTCTGATACCGAAGGTGAGCAATCTGATGTAGGCAGCCTCACTTGGCCAGAGAAGAAACTCGAAAACCTGCGTCAGAAATTTGAAGAAGCAATCGAGGGTAAGGAGATACAACGTTCAGCTTTTCAACTCATGGTCGGACAGAAAGAAAACTTGGTTCGAGATATTGAAAAATACCAGGGCTACTACCGGCACAACCGTATACTGAAGGCAAGAGTGATCCTTCTGATAAGTAAAGTGCGGGAGTGGAAGGAAGAGACCAAGTTATTGGACTACCAGTGCAGACTTCTTAAAGAAGACCTGGAACTAGAAATGCAATTAGATGCCTCTTTCGTCAGGTAAGCCAAGGAACTGAACTTCATTACCGTGATAAATTACTTGCAACATTTTTGCACATTTTGTTCTTCTCGACAAAAAGAAAACCTTTAATTGACATATTCAAGTCCCACAAGAAATATGTGATTAACAGAAGTGTAGAACTTTAAATTGGTTGTTCTTGAAAGACGTACAAAGTGTATAGGATAGGAAGGTATGTCCTAACCGTGGTAGGTTACATAAATTGTAATACATTTTATTCGTCTGTATTTCTTCTCGATATAAAAGAAAACCTTGAATTTACATATTCAAATCCAAGATCATTTCTGTGATTTTAGAACGGTACGATTCGTTGTTCTTGAAAGGGGAAATCACATACCGTATTTTCAGATTCTTATTTTGGTGTTTATAATTAACAGCTCCAATGATGAACTTCAAGACAAAATAGATGTCTTGGCCACAATGGTTGAAAACGAACGAATGGAACTCAAGCAGCTGGAGAAGGACCTTGGTTTTATGAAACAAGCAACGATTCACCGCGGAATTCCGTACGACTCAGACTTCGACGACCTGTTAGAATACGGCAATTTGAAGCGGTATGGATACCAGTACCACGCCCTTGGCGGAAGCCTCCGACCTTCGAGGAACCTACGTCTGCTGCCGTGGAACGCAGACCCTTTCCTCGGGAAAAGCTTACAAAGTCCATACGAGAAGAGTACATGGAGGTCAATGGAATCTCTGTCAAGTCACTGCAGTAGTCTTGGCTTCTCGTACGGTGGTGCCACCGAGGACGAGACAGGAGGGGACTCCGGTTTCACGCGCGACAGTGACGATCCAGACCTGAACTTTAACGAGAAACCAAAGGTTAAGTCCAAGCAGGCAGCCGTACGAGAGAATACAGAGGAGCGCTTGAATGGGGCAGCCGATGAGCTCGAACACGAGGATGAGCTCGAATACGAGGATGACTCGTCGTCGGATTCTGAAGGCAACACAAACAACCATCCTCGTATCTACGATCGGAAAAGGGGTGTGCCCCCGTTCATTCCCGTTTAATAAAATACAGTATATTGACAAGAATTGCATACCAGTTATAAAGCTTGCCTGGATGCGCAGGCAGCAGTGTAACGCTTTAGACAACAGCAACCAATACTAAAACGGCTTGAATTTTTTCTGAATAAATTTCAGACCTTGTTAAATTATCAACGTCTGTATACAATGATACAGGCAGACAGTATAAGCATAATAATTATACTGGGATACGGCAGTTTCAGGTTGAATGGCTACTTACCCGAACAAAGATAACTACTGACAAAAAGGGAGACCGCCATCTTAAGGCTAGATAGCTTAGTTGGTAAAGTGCAGGTACGTTAATCCGGAAGTTCAAATCCCGTTCTTGTCAATTTTTCTTCGTTCACCCTAACATAATGATAAAATTATACTAAGTGACTTATTTTAAACTATTTAGATTTTGCATTTTAACCGAGTTGATCCCTACAATGAAATATAACAAATATTTTGTCAAAATCTTGTGAAAATAATGTAAAATCTCTTTCTGTAGCTCTATACATTTTTTTGAAATACAAAACTTACCACTGAAAAGTTTTTAAAATTCGACATGTCAAAACCGTAGAAAATGTGCACTACTTTTACTACTTTGTCCATTCATCTGTTGGACTCTTAGCATTTCTTCGTAATTTAAAGAAAGAAACTATAAAATAAAATAACAATAATAATAATAAAAATATTTTTTTAAGTTTCCCAAAGGTGTAAAGAGA
Organism: Pisaster ochraceus; assembly: GCA_010994315.2. NCBI lineage: Eukaryota > Metazoa > Echinodermata > Asteroidea > Forcipulatida > Asteriidae > Pisaster > Pisaster ochraceus. The sequence goes on along the minus strand of CM021544.1, from coordinate 9,810,792 downwards.
TTCCAACGAAAAGAAGATTTAATTGGGAGCAAGTTAATTTTATTTGACCCGTTAAGATGTGATCTCGCTTGTTAAACTTTACAAGTATACGCCGTACTTCATAAATGGAATTTGCATGGCCGGACACCTGCGATAGGGAACGAGCAATCACGAGTCATATTATTTTGCAGATTGACTCCCCTTTAAGTTTAAGGAAACATGTAACAGGCAGTTGGAGTCGATGATTGTATAACTCTAGGCCTTATCACCAACTGCAAGTTTAGTATTACTGAACCACGTTCTCGTATCGGGCAACTTGTGAACAATTTGTTCCTATTAGCACAACACTGTTTATTCTGAATTACAAAACAATCTAAAGAAAGTATGTACATGTACAGTTATGATAGAGTTCATAACATTTTATTAACATTTGAAATTCTATATACAACAATTTTGTGCAAATAATATCACTCATATAATATATATTAAGTATGTTTGAGACACTGAAATTGTACTGAATTTAATATTTACGTTTACAGTATTAGTTTAATCGTTTGCACGGCTTCCAAATTATTTCAAGAAACACCATTCTCTGTGTCGAAATGTTCTCCTGATATTCTTATCTATTGTTGAGCAATTTTGTATCTATTTTGGCTTATCT
>CM021544.1:9751120-9789386 GCA_010994315.2 Pisaster ochraceus | reverse complement strand
ATTAGGTTTAGTTGTGCATACATGTACATTTTATGTCATGTATGGTCACCGCTGTACATAAACACTGCAAATGGACTCCTTGGCCCTATGTACCATGTGATACAGTGTAGTTCACTTGTTTTTAGTGTGAAAGTCTTTTCTGTTCAGTTAGACTGGTCCCCTGTCTTTATCCTTGCGGATAAAGACAGGTACTGGTCTTAAGGCCCAATGATTTCATTGGATACATCACGTAGCGTTGTTAAGTGCCCGTGTGAAATGAATTCTAGTTCAAAGGTACACCTGCCAACATCCGGTCTGGCAGGTATCTGGCATTATTCACGAGCCTCGAAGTGTGAAGTCAGATGTTCAGGCTATTGTTCGGTCAGCTTTGTCTTCTCTCTGACTGTCTGAATTGTACATCAACAATAAATTCAGACATTTTGGGTAACATTCCTTGTTTTCACCGGGGATGTCACGTCTTGAGCAAGGCAGTGTCTGTGGGGGGGATGTACATTACCTTACACTATGTAAATGTACCATGTATTGTGCATGTACCCCATTAACAAATGATAATAATAATAGTATGTAGTTCTTATATCATTAGGCCTATATAGCGCTTTATCACACCCATTGGGCGTCTCAAAGTGCTCAGTACTTTTTCCTGCAAGATATGGGTAGCTACGTTTTCGAAGTACGAGACTTATTTCTTTCGATAGCATCGTGTATTGGTTTACAAGGTGCTGTGGCGCATTATACAGTTATAGCATCAAGTAATCTGCAACAGTTATTCCATGCTCATTAATGTCGGTCACACATTTCATTACTTTTCCATGCGCTTTTGGTGGCAGAAGGAATTTACATTGCCGCAAATGCTAACTCCCTAACATGCTCTGAAATCATTGAAGGCCAATCACAGGCTCAAGCTTCCTTCAATTAAACCATTCCATCAGATCTTTTCATCAGCAGGAAATGGCCTTTATTTATTTGGCTCAAAGACATTAAAGTTGGTTTCCTTTCTCCTTCTTCTTTCTCTGTGTTCATTGTTCAATGTTCCCTATTTTTATGCTGTAGATCATCCAAGCATACTAATCCAATGTTGTTTCACCGTCTTAATTTAGAGCAGCACAACCAGACTTAATGGTGCCAACTGCAAACTCTGCCCCAGCCGTACATTTCCTGCTTGCTTTATGGTGGCTATTTTAATAGTGCATGTCTTTAATTAAATTCTTTCAAGTATAACCATGCAACCTACCTGTCATTCTGTAGCTAAGGGACCTTGTCAAAATTAGTCCAGGACAACCAGCCGATAAGTAGCGTCCAGCTCTAGGTTTTTTACCTGCTGTTAATTCACCTTTTTTGAGTTTGGTGTCGGAGAAAACATGGGAGAAGTTCACAGTGCCTGGGAGTTACATTTGTTTAGAAACTGCAGAAACTTAGAAGGCTATTTACAGGGGGTCTCTTTACAGGTATCACTAAAACAAAATTACACGACACACCTTAGTTTAATACAATGGCCTCCAAACATTCCAGCTCACTCCAAAACCACAAGTTAGTTTTGTACTACATTGAATCAACCAGTCATACTGCAGAGCGGGGTGCATTGCAAAGGGCAAGTCTTTAGTGCATCAGAGAACTGTGTGCGTTTCAGTGAGTAAAACAATGTTTCTCAAGGAAATATAGTCCGACAGATATCCAACAAAGAGAATTGTTATCCGACTACCTGTCCTGGATCAAATTCGACAAGACCCCCTTATGTTCTTTGTCCTGTCAATCTTGTGATTGGTTGAGAAAGCGTCACATGATGCACTTTTTGTCCATTGTTGCAATTACCCAAAAAGATATTGCAAAAGTCTGTAGCACATTTGCATAACAGACCATATAAAAGACTGAATATCAGTAAATGTTATGAAGTACCCACAAGCTCCATACTTGATTGGCTATCAAATTCTACCAAAACTTTAAAATGATATGTACAATGTAACAGGCAGTTAGGTCAATGAATGTCCTTCATGTCCTTACTCTTATACCATGCAATAATCACAGACTCCATGTTTACTAATTAAACCATGTAAAATGAGTCTCACTCAAATACTCATTTTTGCATCACTTTGAGCTAAATAACAGTCAACAAACTTTTAAAATATTATTCCACATAATACCTTTGTAGAGATTGAATGAAGTCACTCAACAGGGCCCATAATAGCGCTGCTTAACGGTAGGCCAATTTTTGTGCTAACTATAGCAGAAAAATTTGCTTAAGCGTAAGCGTATTTCACAGGTTAGCAAGCAAAATTAGGCAGCCATCTCTCGCGTTCACCATGGTTTTGCATTGTTACGCCATTCATTTTTGTACAGTAAGCACCGGAAGGTTAGCATGCCTTAGGGTTAGCAGCGCTATGAAATGGAAATCGCACCTTCATGAAATTTGGCTCAGGTTGAATTCAATCAAGTAACCCTGAAACCAGAAAACCTGCCTATTTAAAAAATAACATCGTGTTGCCCTTTTTGTATCAGCAGATCAGTGTGTAACACAGGCACATCATGTGTAAATTAGGCCTCCTACTTTGCCAACTGTATGTTTACCAAGCCTTTTGTGTAACGAGCTACATGTATTGGCATGTAAACGTGTTGTTTGTTTGTTTACTATTGGCATGTATGTACATTCATGTATATGATAATCATTCCTTTTTTTGTAAAATTCTGTCCTTTTGCCTGTTCTTGTTGGAGTAATTACTTTTCTGAAAGAATTTTTTTGTCATTTGTGGGCTTGCAACTACTGCTAATGCTTTGCTTTGTTTTGGCGGCCTATTTTTGCAACACCATCTGTCATGCTGCTGTTATAACTCCAGTATTGTTCTATATGCAATGTAGTGTAAAACATATGTGTATATCTTGTGTGCATTGTTGTAATGTGGTCCTTTCCACACCGTTATACCCTTTTTCTATCAAGAATAAGAAGTAAGGAGCCAACTTTAAGGTATTGTTTTACTTGATTCCTTTTCCCCCCATTCCCTCCAGACTCCCAAAGCTGTCACATTCTGCAGCTAGTAGCAGACGAGCAACAGTTTGAGCTCACATACATTGAGCTGAAGGAGTGCAGCCTCAAGAACCTGCTTCAGTGTCTAGTGGAATTGAAAACTTCCCCCATCGCTGTGTGTCACGGTACCGGTCAAACCCAGGAAGAGGCCCGAGCCAATGCGGCCCGTAATGCTTTGTATTACATAAAGGCGATGGCGTGCAAGCAAAATAACAATGGTACTACCCAATCTTGATTGTTATATATATTTATTTTTTAAGTCCCAAGGGCTGCAATCAATTTTAATAATTTTTTTATGAGTCAGAAATTCAAATTGAAGATGTAACATTGTGATTAGGCAAGTCGTTGTTCCAGACATCTATCTCCCAAATCACTCATTGGCAAGGCACAGCTTTGATGCTTAAAATCTACTGAGGTTTGGTTAACAATTAATGACATAAACTAAACTGAAATGGTGAAAGGTTCTCCTTGTTAGAGTAAACCCACTTCAAACATTGTGTTTATGGGGGAGATCAACTAAGTTGGACACCTTTTAGGTCGGCAATATTGAGTGTTTTTTGTTTTTGTTTTTTTTTAGTTCTCAATAAAGGAAAACATTAAAGGAAACTTGTTATGTCATGGATTGTGAAATCCTCCAGCTAGGCATGACATACGTGGCAGGCCTTGAACTTTGCTTTGAGGCTGTAATGGCTGGAGTCAAGATGTTTTAATGTTGGGTGGATGTAGAGAGGACTGACCTCAGGTCGTACATGTACTCATTAAGCTAGGAAAGTACAATAATTCAACAACTTGATGTGCCAGGAAACTGACAGTTTTACTAATGTCATGCTGTAAAGATACTTTCTCATTGCACACCCCCACCCCGCACCCATACATTTTCAGACAGCGATCTGTTTTCAATTTTCCTAAAACCTAAACCAAAAAATATTTGTTTTTACGTCAAGATTCTTCTATTCAGGGTTTTGTTATATCTGTGCAAGTAATTTTTTTTTTTTTTTTTTTTTACGAGGTTTCAAAGTGTCATACTGGAATCTTTTCTGTATGTTTTGTAGTTTGTGCTTTTTCAAGGAAACTGATTATGCAAGGATTAAATTTTTTTAAATATGAAATTTTAGCGTAATTTTTACTTGAGACAAAAAGAACCCCCTAAAATTCATCGTGGACATAAAGACATATTATGTTATGAATGATGGCATTTAACCGGAAAATGAATTACATTTATGGGTTTTTAATTTGACAGCTGACTAGAATTAAAGTTAATGGTTTTATTTGTAAAAAATTATTCTGAAAAATATGTTGGAAGATTTCTCATAAATTTCTAAATTATCTAAATAATATAGATAGTGGAATTAACTTTCCAGTCCAAAAGTGTACTAGATCCTCTCTGTGCACTCTATAACTTAGCGTACAAGTGAAAAACACAGTACTTTTTTGTCTGTTTTATTACAAACAAAGTGTACATTTTATGAAAAAATATATGTACATGTAGACATTAATTACATGTACTTTCTATTTAAGATTCAATTATCTTAGGCTTGTTGTGATGCAAATCAAGTTAAAATTTATTCAATTGCCTCAAGCTTTAAAATCATGTTGTGGAAAGTGTTTAGGTAACTGTTAATTTATCACAATAATTATAAATTATAAATGAATCAAATTTACCAAAATGAGTCTTCAAAATGTTTTTATTTCGTTTCTGTAAGCCTATTTTTTATCTCTTGTACGTGACAACCAAAAGTCAGGATTGGTATTTTATCTGGGTGAGAAAAGACTGATTGGTTTCAATCTGAAAGTAAAATGATTCTAAAGTTCATTTAAGTATCAATCTTCCAGCATCAATATAAATATTTCCATTGGAAATACGTGTACTGTAGTAATCTAGAACATATCACTGACACCCCAAAGTTGACACCTTATTTTGATAAGCAGACAAGGTAAGCACATTTTGAACGTGCACAAAATACCTGAAAAAGCATTGATCACCCAAGTTCTTAAACTGTCCAAGTCTTTTGTAAGTGTTTATTCCGAACGGAAGTTGTTTGTTAGTTTTCACCTAACCCCCAACACACGCGAACACACCCAACCTTACGGATCGGGTTTGTGGGGTCTTGCTTTTGTTTTTTCTAAAGAATTCTCTTGTGGGGTCCAGGTTGAACAAAGAATTCTCTTGATGGGGTTCATTGTTCCATTGTTGAAAATACACCACAAGGGCACTCCCGTAAGCCCACATTTGTTGACACCATAAATCAAGGACTTGTCTTAGTTCTCCAATTGTTTGGACTTCGTTAGCAATGTCCCCGTTTGTTTTGTACATAAAAGTAAAGCCATGACATCCTTGCTCTGTCAAAACATCTGGATCCCTTTTATTGTAGTCCTCAGTTTTAACAGAAGTACCCCACACATTTACCAAAAAAGCCCAGCCATATGCATGTCCCATTCACATGATCGCCATGCAAAGGATTGTGGGTGAAATCCGAGTCCCAGCAACCATCATGGCGCACTGATTTTGAAGCATTGCGGTACACTAGTATAAAACCTGGCATATTTACATGTAAACATATTGGCAGTTTAATTTATTTTCTAACAGTACTCGGTTTCCCAAGATGCAATGCAGTAGCCTTTACTTTTAATATGGTGCTTATGCATACAGCCTACATTACGGAAAAGCTCGTTTAAAGATTTTTTTGAGTTTTGGCCACAAAACTCGGAAACTATCCATCCTTTTCACCAAGTAGTTGTGTTTTGAATTGCTTGGGTCCTTAAACTGCCGGGAGCAGTCAGCAGCCATACTGGATTGTGCATGATCCAATAAAGTCCACTGTTTGGCAATCAATCACAAGGAGATAACAGGTTTAAGCTGTCAGAGGAAAAGGATGTTTCATTTGAGCCTCTTTCTTTGAGGAGCTTTCTCGTAATAATAGGACAGCAGTATTTCAACAACTGCAATGACATTTCTATTGGTTGACATACATGTACACATGTGATGCTCCAATCATGGTGGGACTTTGAGCACCTGTCATTGGTTAGGACAGAAAATCGTACTAGATTAATATTAAATTTCTATACAAAACTCTGTCCTGTTGTGGCCTTTTAATTAAACAAACAGTTGTTGCGGTGAGTATTTGAATACTTGTTTTAGTTTTATTTATTTAATTATTTATTTAATTATTTATTTATTTATTTATTTATTTATTTATTTATTTACTTGTTTTTTATTTTTAGGCTGTTGACATTGGTGTCGGATTTGTACATTTGTACATTAACATTTCTACCAAAGACAATGTAGGCATTGGTTATGTACAGCGTGTAAAACTTAAGTGCGTTGGATAACTATTTTCATTCAACTGCACAGATGCAAGGTGATTATTTGATGAAGTTAAAGATCATTGATGTTAACCAAATTGCCTGAATGAGAACATCCATGTAGTTATAATTACCTGCTAAAAAAAATTCACTTTTATCATTGGTCTGACCATGGAGCTACACATGTGTAAAAAGTTCAATGTATGTGTACATGTACATTAGGATATGCATGTACGTTGTATATGTATGAAAAATCAGCTCAGGATCTTCAAAGGAGGGTTATTTGATTGTGCTGTTGAGAAATTCATACCACATGGGTCAAGGTCAAATTGACACATTCTTCATAGCCGATAAAACACATTAGCTTGTCATCACAGTCAGCTCTACGTAATTTATCAGGTACACCCCCATGACCCCTCGCATACTATGCAAGTATTTTGTACATAATTGTTGGAAGAGATGCCTCAAAGGTTCTGAAATTTCTCCTGTTTCGAGCTCTTGTACTTTGACAACTTTTATATGCTGTTCCTTATAATTGTTCAATTATGTTTAGATTTTACAGACATTAAAGATGATTTTGAACCGCCCTCTCACAAGAACCCTGTCCAGATGCTGAACGAGATGAACATCGCACCTTTGGCGTTCGTTGTTGACAGCCGAGATGGACCTCCACATAACCCAGTATACCAGTTAAGTGTGGTTGTTGAAGGGAAGAGTTTTACAGCAAGAAGCAAGAAGAAACAAACTGCAAAGGAAGAGCTGGCCAGAAAGGCTCTTCTGGAAGTCTTTGGCATTGTTTCGACCAGTAATGGTCTACCATGGATCGCTTTAAAACCAACACCAAATGACTCTTATTCAAAGTGGCGGGGGAAAGAGTACTCTTTGGCAGACAAAATCCAGAACATTATTGAACAGAAGCTTCGAGAAGTCACCTTCCATGCTGGCCAGATGAGATATGTGAAATATAAGGTCCTGTCAGGTATTGTGCAGACCTCAAAAACTATTGAAAGTTCAAAGGTTGTTTGTATTGCTACAGGTTCAAAGTGTCCCTTGGCTAATGATCCTGATACAAAGGGCCAGATTTTGTATGATTGTCATGCAGAAGTTATAGCGCACCGTTGCCTGAAGAGGTACCTTTTAGACCAGCTGAAGAAGCATCAAAATGATCCCAATTCCTCTATTTTTGTCGGTGGCAGTAGTGGGATGCTACAACTTAATGAAGATGTTCAGTTCCACCTGTATATCAGTTGCCCACCCTGTGGAGATGCTGCAAGCTTCATAAAAGATGTGAGCAAGAAGAGAATCGGTGACACCCATCCACACCGGGGAGCAAGAGGCATCCTCCGCGCAAAAATCAAACAGGGTGAAAGTACAATTCCGTTAACAGGGAAAGCAGTGACAGCCCCAGAACGCCTCTTTGCAATGACCTGCAGTGACAAGGTTGCAAGTTGGAATGTCCTAGGTGTACAAGGTGCACTGTTGAGCAAGATCATTGCACCACTGTACTTCTCCAGTGTTGTTCTTGGCATGCAGTGCCACTATGATCACCTCCCAAGAGCCCTCTACGGACGTCTCACAGACCTCCCAACCTTGCCAAGAGGTTTCAAGCTAAACAAGCCTCTCATGGTTGGTACCACTAAACCAAGTCTGAACTTCTTTGGCAGTTCTCCATCCTCAAAATCGCCTAACTTTGGAATCAACTGGATAGAGGGTAACGAGGACATTGAAGTGATCACAACGGAGACAGGGTTGACTAAGGATGGCTTTGCATCCTGTGTATCTAAAAAAGAATTATTTAATACTTTTATGAGCATCATGGAGAACTCTCAAGCAAGGCAGCTTGCCACTGATTCACCTCCAAAGGACCTTAAGAGGGGCAGTGGATCACGAAAAGGTAAACAAGGTAAAAAGAATGTAGCTCCTCAACCTGATCCCAAAGGACCGAGAACGTACAGGGAAGAGAAGACAACAGCTGAAGCTTACCAACAGTGTAAGATTATCATGAAAGCTACATTTCTATCTGAAGGTTTAGGTCGTTGGCTCGTCACACCAACAACCTGTGATGAGTTCTTTATTGACTCTAAATAGCAAAGTTGTGGGCAAGTACTTTCAGCCAGCCAAGTATCAAGTACTGCTAAGTACCAGGATGGCCAAGTAGTACTCAAGTATAGTTATTATGACATCAGAGCACTAAATCCAGCACCTGAGTACCAAGTACTTTGATCTCTGAGTACAAGTACCAGTAGGCATACAGTGTAATAAAGAAATAAGTCCAAAAGCCGAGTACCTCATACTTGGATCTCCGACTAAGAGTACAAATACGAGTGCAAGTGGGCCTAATAAAGAAATAAACTGCAAAATGAGGTATATTTGCAGTATATATCTTCTGGGAGACATTGTGTGCTTAATTTTACCTTTAAAAACGGATTCATCAATGATAATCATTACTTCAGGTTTACTTTTTTCACAGAGCGATGCCGTTTCATTCCAGCCATAACATTGTTGCTAAACTACATTCAGAAAATTTAGACAATCTTCAAACCTGGTGTCTTTTTCATACAAAATATGTTGGAATTTTGTTTTGTCAGCCATTTTGAACAAGAAGCAGTTTGAACAAATGTTTTATAAGTGATGTGTCTTACTTAGTCGTTCAGAGTGATATATGCTAGATATACATGTACCTTACAGATCCTTTGTTTTTCAGAATTTTAGAAAATTTAGAATTTCAATGAGCAAGTTTTAGACGCTAAAACTTTCATATTCAATTATCTTTGTGAACAACATTCCATGAGTATTTGAAATCAAATCCAAGTACAATTTAGTCGACTATTGAGTATGTGACTTCGAGTGCAAGTACTTTGTTAGCCGAGTATTGAGTGCGGCCGAAGTATGAGTTAACGTACTTGAGTACTTTATGTACTCGAGGGCGAGTTTACGTACTCGAGGGCGAGTTTACGTACTCAAGTATGAGTTTATGAACTTGAGTAGTTTACATACTCGAGTACAAGTTTATGTACTTGAGGGCGAGTTTACATACTCGAGTACGAGTTTATGAACTTGCGTACGAGTTTACATACTCGAGTACAAGTTTATGTACTTGAGGGGAGTTACATACTCGAGTATGAGTTGATGAACTTGAGTAGTTTACGTACTCGAGTACAAGTTTATGTACTTGAAGGCGAGTTTACATACTCGAGAATGAGTTTACATAGTCGAGTACGAGTTAACTTACTTGAGTACAAGTACCCAGTATGAGTATTACAACACTGGCAGCAATGAGGTCACTAGTGCACGTCTATGGACCCCAAAGGACTGTTGAGTGTGAGTGACCATAAGAGGGTCCTCTCGAGGCCGAAGGCCAAGGGAAATGGGCCTAGGCCCTTTTCTGCCCGAGGGGCGATAGAAGTGCACCAATGACCGAATTAATGCCAGTCCTTAACATGTTTTATTAACACATCTGAGTCAATAAACAAAATATGGGTGATTCGTTCAGCTGAACTTCAGCATCAACACGTTAGAAATTCAACAATTGAAGGAACGCTTTTAAATTCCCTTGATCCAGTTCTGTACTTGCTACTCACATCATGAGAGGGCGCTATAACCAGTCAAAACTTGAGACTGGTGTCCGGTTTGAGAACTAGTGTTCGCAACTTATGCACGCCCGATGTCTTGACGCGCGGCCAGTTCACAGTGGCGCAGATTTCCTGCACAGCCTATAATAATTACTGAACCCCACATGACCGTGATTCAGACTACCAGAAAACAGAACCAGCAAGAGGCGTGTCGTTGATGGTTTTGGTTCTCAATTTTTAATCATTATTATGATCAATGTCATTGCATGCAGTGATAGTCTTTTATTGTTCTCCATACAGTCTGTATAAATAAATAAATTCACAAAATATTTTGAATGGTGTATCATAAAGTATGTATGCCTATCTCACAGCGGTGACCAGCTGTTTTAGTATTCATTTTAGATTATGTACTAGTAAGCGCAAATTTCAAAATCTTATTGTACGTCTTTGTAGATTAATTAGATTATATTTTTAGATGATGGGGTTGATGACCAATGTGGTATTCCTAACTCCACCCCAATTGCAGTTGTACGCCGTGCTGTACCCCTATCCTTTGAGTTGTTGATAAATACTTTAAATTAAAATGCAATGCTCTTTGTTATAATTTGATAAAACGAATTTTTGCAATGTGAAAGAAATATTGTTTCTCAGCTAGTCTGTCTACCGCTCTCGTTTGATAAAACGAGTGTTTGCAATGTGAAAGAAATATTGTTTCCCAGCTAGTCTGTCTACCGCTCTCGTTTTCATCTTATTATCTGGTGGCATTCCCGGCCGTTGGAAGCTTCAGGTGACAAAATGCCGGTCTGAAAGTGTACTTTACGCTGAGTGTGGAAATACAAAAAATAATGCATTTTATCTTCTTCCTCGTCTTCTTCATCTTCTTCCTCATCTTCTTAATCTTCCTCTTCTTCATCTTCTTCCTCATCTTTTTCATCTTCTTCATATTCTTTCTCTTCTTCATCTTCTTCATCTTCTTCCTCATCTTTTTCATCTTCTTCATCTTCTTCCTCTTCTTCATCTTCTTCCTCTTCTTCCTCATCTTCATCTTCTTCATATTCTTTCTCTTCTTCATCATCTTCATCTTCTCTTTCACTACTGCATGAGTCAGATGTGTACAGGGCTGTTATTTCTCCCTTTTTTAACCGGAAATCTGGGGAGGGGGTAACCCGTCCCCCATTTTTTAAATTTATTTTTTGTATTATTTTTTTTTCTTTATTAAGACCATAAAAAAACATGAAGATAAAACCAAATAGAATGCACCAGAGTGCAGATTAGGGCTTGTAAAACAAAAGATAAATGCATGTAAGTAGGCTTCGCCCTCGCAAGCTTTCACGCTTTGCGCTCAAAGTTCACAGTTCAGGGGTTTTTCAACAGTCTATCACATCCCTGTGTATAGTATGTACATGTATGTACATGTACAACATGTTCAACATGTACAGTAAGTAATTTGTGATTACTTTTTATTATTGATTTGAAATAAGGATGACAAAGAACAATCTTGCCGGATAAAAATTTAGAATATTTCATTTTATTTAATAAATGATTTGATAATTATAAAACTTGAAATAAATCGTTTGTAAGAGTAAATGTATATGCAATTTTATACAGACAATATGATTCAAACTGAACTAATCATCATTTCTTTTAAATACTGAATCATTTAATCACAGCTCAATGTATTATTGATTTTTCTTATTTTTATATTTAGCTTTTTTTAACGTGGTATCATTGGTCAGTTATTAAGACAACGTGCAAAATAATTTGTATCGAAAACGAGCAAAAGTACCAAGTACAATCCACCAGAGGATTATTTCCATCTAAAATACTGTCAACGTGTATAGGCAATGGCATTGGAGGTATTACACCCTACATCATATATCGTTAAATGTATTTCAAATCAGATGTTCTCTTAATTTTAATAATGATTGGTGCATATTGAGCCATACCATCTTGAGAAATCTTAGTGCTTGCATTATTATGTTTTCCCTTTAAATAAAGAAATTAATCGGTATTGTAAATGTGTTGCATTCATATTTTAACGACATTTCCTACGTAAGTTGTCAAGTCTTTCGGAGTTAAAAATATTGTACTGTCCGATAGTTTGCCATTATACATAGATGTAAGTGTATTTATATTTCGTGCAACTGTATTTTACGTACTATTGAGATTTTTACGAGCGAGTTCAAGTTGAACCTTTGTTCACAGACTTTATAAAATCCCAACAACCTCCTACACTTTTGGTATTGATTGTTCCACCTCCATAGTCCCACCTCTGTTGTAATAATTTTAACAAAACGTCATGATGATGTCACTTGATGAATGTACCATGTTAGATAGTAGATATTCAGTTTTAGTATTTGGTTTCAGGTTGTCCAACAATGTGCAAATGTGATATTTGTGTAATGATATTATGGATTGTACCATGTGGTAAATTGGTATTAAACAAATAAATGCCATGACATAAATGTTGGGTTGATCCATTAATTATAAAAAGCAACACATACCACCGTAAAGTCATGTTAGTTTGCTTGCATAGGCCTAATGATCGTTTGGAAGACGATAGCAATTCCAGCAGCATGTTGTAGGTGTGGTCAAACTCAATATCTGGCCCATACCATCTTGACCCTCACTGGTCTAGGTATCTTTTCGTTAAAACTCGCTCTCTTTACAGGACAACGTGGAGATTATTTTCCCGTTTTCTTTTTTAGAAAGGTTTATATACACAATATCAACCAATCAACAGAGCCCCAAGATAGAGCGCCAAATTAAGTATAAAAACAGCAATAAAGATAAGCCTGTCGTCAGAATATAAATCAAAAGTTTGGAAATCGGCGTTGTTTGGTCAGTCACGACCAGCGTCCTCCAGACTCTGGTTCTCATTGGCTGTTATAATTAAGTCATCGACTGGAATGATGGGTAATGATGTGTTAATCGCCACTGTGTCGTCTGGTTCGTGTACGTCTTCTGCATGTTTGTCTGCACGGTAGCGGAAAAGAGCAGGGGAACCAGGCCTCTCAAGTTCAGATGCTTGAATTTGCTCGATGGGACTTGTTGGCAGGGGATCTGAAAAATCGAAATCTTCCTGGATTTGTTTCTTAACTACTACGGATGTAGCTCTCTTTCTGTGGTCGTTCTGATCTCCTTGGCTGTTTTCAACACCGATGTGAGTTTCATCCAGAGAGACCAGCTCCTCTGTATTTACAACAGGGTGTGTTTCTATACGTGTATCTTGACCAGCAATGTCCTCGTCGGATACCTCACCCTCACTTTGCTCAGGTGAAATATCATCAATGACACCATTGAGTCGTGTCTCCTGGTCCATGGTTATGACTTCAACACTGCTTTCCGCCACGGGGAAATCGCCACCCTCGTTTGAATCGCTTTCAACATTTTGCAACTCGGACATTTCAATTTCTTCCGGTTCGTAAACTTCAACTTCCTCAACTTCAGATTCGGCTTCCACCGGTTCGCCCAGGACTCCCTCCGGGGATTCGACAACGATCACCGGTCGTCCCGTTGCGCCTTTCCTTAACACAATCACCTCATCTTCTGTCAGTTCAGCATCGAACGACTTGTACCCTCTGCAAGTTGCCTCGATCAGTTCTTGGTCCTCTGGAAGTATGCCGGGCAGTTTGGCGAGGGCTTTGTCTGAGCGGTAGAAGTCTGGGTCTTCTAGGCTACCGTCTCGACGTAGGGTTGGCAGGCCGTGCTCTGTCAGTAAGGGGGACTGTGGCTCGTCCTCAGGGGAGGTTGAATACGAAGAGGTCTGGAGCTGTACTTCATCAACTCCTCCTGATGCAACGGGATTAGAGAAGGGTGTACGAATCGGGTTTTCGTTACTGTCGAGGTTTCTGTCGGCCACTAGTGGAATAAATCAGAATTCAGAATTCGAAGATAAGTGGAAAATGAAAAGTTCCATGGCGGAAAAGTACTCTAAAAAATTATATATATAAATATATTTCTCCAGAAGACGAGCAGGACAGTGGACGTTAAAGAACTGTGGATGTTACACCACTGGTTCTCTTCAAAACCACAACTTGAAGATGATGTTCTCACAAACCAATTGTAGACATTTTTTAAATCGTTTGCCGTAGGTTCCCTTGAACGCCATCGTGCAGCATTGTCACTATTATTATCCAATCATCATAATTTCACAATGTTCATCATCACCATCATCATCATCGTCAACGCTGATGTCTATCGTAATCATACAATTATTTGCTTCTTCAAATCAGTGTATCAATTCTAACCACACCCTTTAACTTTTACCTCCTATTTATAAATCTCATAAAATGCTTAAATCTTATCCTCACTCATCTTGGGGGATCTGGCTTAGATTGGTATCTTTCCTCACCTTCCACCTTCAGGACACCGGTTCAAACCCTGCAGGGGGCACTATGTGGGCTAGGTTTTCAGTCCCTATCTAGTTTCGTGGGTTTTCCCTGGAATATTCATCTCCCACATCTACAACTGAAACTTCCTTTCTTGTCTTCTCTACATGGTTCTTGGATAATAGGCCTAATGATTAGGTTTGCTTTTCTGAAAATCCTTGGCTTCATAACCAGAATTACTTAACAATGAAATCTCCATCACACCACGCTCAAAACGCTTTACCTTTTTCCAAGTTGCCCTCTTCTTCTTCGTCCTGATCACTCTCTCTATTGGGTTCGATCTGATCACTTTCAGCCCCAACCCCTGAACTTCTCTCTTGTAGGGTCGGAGCTGCATCCAATCGTTGACGTCTGCTGTGGTGAATGTCCTCCGAGATCATCTCCAGATTCCGTAGTGCCTCCCGGTAGCGCTTCTTGCTCTTGGCCAGCATCTTCTGAAGTTTCTCCACCGAGTCCTTAAGGTTTTCTAGGCGGGAGTAGAAGGCGTCTCTCAGATCGTAGTATGCTCTGGAAAAGGAATATCATATTATTTGAAAAGTAGGGTCATAGAATTGGTTTTTGTCAACATAATGCTAATTTTGAGGCAAGATTATACATAAAAGAAAGTCACATGTGAAAGTTTCAGGTGAATATAGGTCTTGCTGAGAAAACAGCAAAAAAACTGTCACGGTATTTTCACAAGAACGTCGAATCCATCAACGTTTAGCGAGCCCAGCGGGGTACCAACCGCATCTCTGGCCGCACTTTTCGCGGAACGGACACCAACCCTCAGAAATCTGAGAAACGATTCGTGCATGAACCGAATGTTTTAGGGTGAAAATTTATCCAAACTGTATTACTTCGAAGGAATCCTTTCTTGAAATAGTTTATACTAGCAAGCTGCCGTGCTTCTCACCAAGACCCAATTATGTATGCTTGTGCACATGCGTACTACACGTAACTATGCATTTTTCGCTTTTTTCACAACTAGCGCTGATACTTGCCCTTTAAGCGACAAATGCTGATCTCAAGCGCAGAATTCGACAGTAAAAAGAGCCATGAAAATGGGCCCGAGTACGTTTTTTATGGTCGTTAATTTTTGGAGTAGTTACCAAGATACCTTTAATCTCATCGTGATATTTACTGAAGCTTTAGCGTTATTTAAAACTAAATGTTCCACTAGTTGTCTTGTCCCTGTATCGTGCATAGAACAGGTTTGGGGTAATTTTAGCCAGTTTGCAGCACTGTGGGCGAGGGCCGTTCCCATCTCTGGCGTAACCCCTGAAACATTAACCGTTCCACGCTGCTCATATCTCTCAGTACGTAGAAGCAAATCTAACGAAATTGATAATTATGTTCAACTTCATTTCTGTATACCAGGGCCCAATTTCATAGAGCTGTTTAGGCAGAAAATATTGCTTAATATTTTTCTGCTAAGCAAGAATGAACAGGATACCAGCAGTCACAAAAGGTTCATGTGACATATGATCAGCTGGTATACTTGTTCTTGCGACCAGCCACTTTTTGTGCTTAAGCAATGAATGAGCCCGGGGCTCAAATATTAAAGCTGAAGCAGGAAATACTGCTTGGCAAATTTCTATGCTAAGCAAAAAATTAGTGAGGCACCAGTCAAAACAGTGTAAACCTTATAGAACTCATGTGGTAACCAGTTTCTGCTACGCAATATTTTGCTCTGCTTAGCAATTTTGTGTGCTTACATGCTCAATGAAATTGGGCTCTGGCCAGATGGCCCTTGATAACAGTTTTGTGACGACCCCTAACGGTCTTTTCTAATCGGGTATGTGAGTTCATGTATGTTAGTAAAGCTGAACCTATCGTTTGGACACCAACGAGACGCATCGGAAATCCGGCGCAGGACTATACTTTTCCATTCAATGTGCTCAAGATATAGTGGGGTTTGCTAGGATCGAATGCACTGTTCCAAAGCTCACATCGTGGATCACTGCAATCCAAACTAAGATATCTACCAAAATAACTATATGTAATTTGTCATCATATACACTGTTTATGTGGAAATGGTAAAGAGTTTGCGTATTGCAACGTGCTCCGGTAGTGGTTTATAATTGTTATAAACCCAAACTGTTTGTTCATGATTGCAGTGGAGCAACATAGCCGTGAACCTTGCGTGACCTCTAATCAAGCTGTACCCTAATCTTGGCTTCCAGGCCACGTCTTGTGTAACATGTGAAGACCTTGACCATTTTTATTAGCTTCGAACCTCACAGATTTGATTTGTTATGATTAGCGTAACAACTTAAGATATTTTCCAGATGCATATAATATTCCATATACTTACGCGGACTTGCCGATGCTCTTGCGTAGTTTCTTGCCGAGCTGCTCCACCTTGACCAGTGACTTTTCGTATGCCTGCGAAAGCTGTGCATGTTCCTTCTGTCCTCGTAGCTTTTCATGCTCAGCTGAGTTGAGCTGGTATTCAAAAAACAAAGTACATTTTGGGCACACTGCGTAGAATGCATATTAATTTGAACCAACCGAAAAATTTACAGCCATTAAAAACTTCAGAAACTGTCATGTCAATGTGGCGTGTCGTGGCTGAGCGAATTAGTGCATTGGACTCAAGTTGTGGTAGCTAAGTCATCAGGGTGTGGGTTTGAATCCAGGTCATGACACTTGCTCCCAGGAGAACATGTTGAGGGCAGATGGTTTAGATTGGTGCGCTACATATTTGGCAGCTTACTCTCAAGGGATGAAATAAACGGCCCATATAAGTGACCAGGGCCCAATTTCATACAGCTATGCACAAAAATTAGCTAAGCACAACAAAATTATACTTACCAGAATAAGGTTACCACCAAATTACCATGTCACATGGACAATTTGTCACTGGTGGCCTTAACATTTCTGCTAAGCCGAAAAATGTTCAGCAATATTTTCTGCTTATGCAGCTCTATGAAATTGGACCTAGGGGTTATTTTGTAGTGCCATGAGCGTCAGTGACTGGCGGATTTGAGCGCTACAAAACATAAGAAGCCCCTACTACTCTCTGGGTTTGCATATCCAAGTTTGTCCTAGGATGCGTATCCCTTAGCTTCTAATCCACATTTGAGTTCAGAAATTTGAATCTCAATAAAAGAATGGAGGCGAGACAAAATTGTTTCCAGACACCTTTTATATGAAAAGGCTTCAACGAGATCCTTGATGGGGGCAGGGAGGGCGTCTTGGTCGGGTCGCCACATTTTTCCACAGTGGGCCCACCATTGGGCCCTGGACAACAACCCACCTTCAGTGTGGCATGGTTCAGCATCTCCTGCAGAGCAGAGTCGAAGTCTCGCTTCTTCCGTCCCTGCATAGAGGTCTCCTCAGCGATCGTAATCGTCTCTTTGGCTGCTTGGAACATCCCGACGGCTCTTTGGTACGTGTGTGCTGCCTCTTGCACCTTCTCTTGCGCCTTCATCATTACAATATTTAAAAAAAAGGGCTATTTAGAAAAAAGTTGACTGTATTATTTCATGAAATAGTTGTTTCGAAATTACACTTTCTACATCATGTAAACCAGATACGTTACAGATAAGGTTCGTGGCGCCTGACTCGCATACACTGCAAAAACCGGGGTGTTAAAATTGACACCACTGGTGTTGCCACAAGAGAGAATCAATTACAACACTGCCTTAAAACCGACGTCAGTACTGTGTCTGAAATAACACCAATGTAATTGTGTTGGTTGATTAGTGTAATTTCAACACCATGTGGTGTATATTCATTTCTCGGTATCTATATGTGACACACCCATGGTGTAAATTTTAACACCCCGGTTTTTGCAGCGTAGGCCTACAGGCAAGCATAGAGAATTGGTCCTTTCTTTTATCTCATTTTGTCTTTGAAAAGCTTAGCAACATTTTGAGATTTTTCGGTTGCCTAAAACGGCAATGCTTTGCCAGCTCACGGATTTGAGCATGTTCATGTCCGGCTTATTTTGATTGCGGCAATAGAAATAAGCAAAACATTGCATGGTGGGTGTTCACATGGTTTTCAGACTCCATTTCAGACTGAAATGTTTCACTTGAGAATTGGTACTGGTGTGAACTTTTTATTCGGTGAGTTTTCAGATTGAAACGTTTTTTTAGATAGAATACAATTACAAATCCTGAGCTCAAATTATAATGAATAAAATAGGGGAGCAATAGTCTGACTCTTTCTAAAGTTACAGCCTGTATCACTGGAAATCATTCAGTACCGATGGACATGTTCACCATAAACCCTCCTACCTTTTGTGCCTTTATTCGAGCCTCATGGTACGCCTTGGCTTTCTTTACAGCCTTGCCACATCGCTTGGCTGCTTCATTGAGCTTGTAAGACGACTCGGTTAAAGTTACCCGAAATTGCTGTCTGGCATCCTGTGTTTTAATAATTAATGTTAAAGCAATTAAGAAGACAATGTTGCAGAAAATGTCAGACAAAACGTATAGACAATTGACGGGCAAACATAGTTTTAAAGCTTTTTTAGTGATGGGACGACATGCATGGGTTTGAATTTACCCACACCATGTCTCCTGATGAAGACTTTAGTTGGACAAAGTTGAAACGTCAAGTAACAATACGGTTCTTGTGAGAACCATAACCGCCTACAGTTTTTGTACAGAACCACTCCGATAAAAATCATCTGGAAGAAGTAATCGAGATTAAGCCGGGAACCGGAACCCATCAAGGGCAAACAAAGGCAGTAATCCAAATAAAGAATAATGACATAGCGCATAAAAGTACTTGTAAAGGAGGGTGTACTTTTGTAATAAACTAATGAATTTAAAATCAACATTAATGTGATCATATATATGTATAGTCCTACAGCGCACGTATCTACCAAAAAGGTGCTCAAGGCGCTTGAACAAATACAACCATTTTAAGACAGGCTTTTGATTTGTTTTGGGTTTTTTAAAGAGTTTTTTATGCGACCAATGTAGCACCTTATATGCGTCTACAAGATGCAGCAGCACAATCAGCAGCCACTGCCAGAAAACACCGGGGCAAACCCCATCTCTTCTTAATAGCGATCAGGCTGTAGCTGGGTTCTTTTACGTGCATTATACAACACACGGGACCTAAGGCTTTATACGGCCCATCTGAGAGGCGAAGCAATAATGGTTAAGTGACTTGCACCGGACTCGAACCCACATTTTGCTGATCAGAAACACCAGAGCGCGGTGTTTTTGTGATCTTTTATATGTTGTGGATGTCACAGACAACGGAAGGGCAAATGCAGTGGTTCTGTGATCGATGACACAATCAATGTCTTCTCAAAGTTGCATTTCAATTCCTGGAAATATTTACCACGCAGCATTTCCTTGGGCAAGTCAATTTTTCTTTGGAAACACGAGTGTAATTTGTTCATGTTGTATGTTTAAGTCATTTCGGTCACATAAAAACAAGTAAAATTTCAAAATCTCGTTATTCTCCTTTGCGCAAAATTGAAAGCAACTCCTTAAAACTGTCATTCGGGTTCACTTCATGTGCTAGCCATTCTTCTGTCGCGTCATGTTCAATCTAACAATCCACTTGAGTAGCATTCAGACTCACAGCTGCTTTTCGCAGAAAGTTATATACATGTAGTTGTTTTTACTCTGCTAAAGCTAAATGCCAATGTCGCGTTACTAAAATGAACTCCATATAAATTCAATTGAATAAAATGCTACGCTATATTCGCACGTCTCAGAGTGAAACTGAATGACGGTTTCAACTGCAGGGGCAAAACGTTTTGCAACGAATGCACGATGAAAGTTGAATGGAATGCATCTTTGCCGAAATCAGGGAAAACCTATCAAGCCTTGTCAATTATAGATTGGTCGTGTTTCCATTCTGGTATAGTTATAAACACTTACATCTAGTTCCTTCTCCAGACTGTTAATCTCTTCTGAGGTGCTGTTTAGTTTATCTAGTTCACCCTGAACACAGAAATAAAACCAAGAGTAATTATGTTATAATATGACTGTCACGGTGCTTGCTCTTTCCGGAAGTCTTTATCTGTTGTTTTACTTGCGTAGAGTTGACAACACAGCTTCAAATATATTCAACGGACCCAATTCAATTGACGTCATCACTCATGATAAATCTAGGTTGCGCCATTTTTGGGAGTCAGGTCCCCCTTGCATTGCTGTCAAAGGGGCACTTTAGGGATGCGCGCGCACGCAGTAGGTATAAACAGTGACCTCCATTTTTATCTCAGTCTATATTAATGGAGATTGGGTATATAAGACGGGCACCAAGTAACTCACAAAATGGCAAAACATGGCAGAGAGGGGTTGCGTGTGACGTCAGTGCAGTGGGTCTATTTCTTCTTTACCAAAGCTCCTCGATGAATATTTGACTGGTGTTTTTTATTTTCACTTTTGGTGGCAAACTATAGTTCCGTGCATCTTTAAGCTCCCAATTTTACCTACTACTCGCGATTAAAGGGATGGAGAAGGCCTACCAGAAAAGAAATCACTTTAAAGCAGCTTGGCCCATTTTCATTCTGCTACTTAATTAACGAGCACAAAAAGTAGCTAACCACAACAAAATATGCTCGGCAGAATAAGGTCACCAACCAAAGTAACTTAGCAGTATTTTGGTAAGCATAATAACTCTTTGCAGCTCTATGGTTTATATTGTTTAAATTGGATAAGCTGGGTGTAGGCCTACATGTTGTCCAAACTGAAAACAGCGTGCAAAGTCACACCCTGCTGATATCTATCTGACTGACACTACATGTATATCCCCAAAACACTCCGCATCGAATCAAGATGGCGGACGCAGGGTCGAAGCCGGAGTCTTGTTGTCAATGCCTTTAGCCAATGCCCACTGCCATTATGCGTAGAGTTTGGCCTCGGCCTGACAGTCAAAGTCGGAAATTCCTGTCTAGATTATTGCTATCAATTCGAAAACAATGGTATTTTATGAGATAGCGGTCGACCACTCAAACCACAAGTTTCGATTGTCAGAAATCAACATTACTCAAATAATGACATTGGCATTGGATCAATCATCATAAAAAATGTTTTTTTCTTCTTCGTTTTTCTGTTCTTCAAAACAATAAGACCTTACCCATGTACTGAAATAGATGCATGACTGTTGTGCCGGTGGACTTTGAAAGCAAAAATACAAAATAACAAAACAAAATGTTTGGGTTTTTTTTTTGGTTTTTTCAGCTAGGACTAATACCATCAAACCATTTGGAACAATACTGCATTGTTTCGAGTGTAAAATAAGGTTTTTAAAAAATCTATACCGACTTGCCGAAAGTCTCACACATCGAATCATTTTAATTTATGCATTTTATTTTCAGCTTGGTGTGTGTAGTAGCTATCAGTAGAATGAACTTTGACTGCTTGATTAAGTTACATGCACCTATTATCTGCTCAGATCAACCAGAACTGTATGTAGCCTGTATGCATGAAACTTGTTGTTTATTTGTGGTGGGCTCATTAGTCAAATTCTGAGTTTAATATTCAGCAAACTATTTAGTGTAAGCTTTAATATTCCTTGCATTTGAAACAGCCAGTTATCAGTCACCGAATGAATCGATCGAAACGCTTTGTATAATTGACATTTGGAAGAGTACATTCTTTTCAATCCACCATTGTTAAACTTGCAACATCTTACAGAAAAACGTCCTTCGGGCACATGTGAGTCCATTGCAAAAAGTATACACTTTCAGCGTATTTTTATCAACTTCGAAATGAAGGGGAAAAGGAGACACATATCAAAACCAGTCAGCTGTTATTTTACAATTAAAATTTTTTCTTATCAGTGTAGAATCTTGCCTGCCATAGTGTCCTTGAATTCCCAAGATCACTTTTTGTGTGTGTAAACGCGAACATGTGGTCCAAGGACAGAGTGTGTGCTTTGGTATATAATTCTACAAGTTAATGACCGTAAAAACGTACTGGTAGAGTGCACGGGAGAGCAAACCCCTTTTGAAACAACCCCATTTGAAGTAATGTAGGCAGTTTTCGAGTAAGAGGTAATCTTTTCACCTCAAAATTTGAATCAGGGAAAGGCTTCGGGCATGAAGCCTTTCTCAGGCATCTGAAAGCACACAATTCTATGCAACAAGGGTGTTTTCTCTCTCATTATTTTCTTGCAACTTTTTTACAAGTTTGTTATTTCGTGTATTTATGTTGGTACAAGTGGGGATACTAGTCTTGGGCAACTACCAAAAGTATACCTTGCCTTTAAGTACAACCTGATGAGAAACTCTCATCAATTTAGGTGGACACGTTTGATAAACAATGATTTGATTTAAGAATTATGAACGGTATTAGGTGATAATGTGCACTTTCAATTCGGAGTAAAAAATCGAAAAGAGCGTTGTGTTTTGGGCAACTTCTCGCAGATGGTAAGAGTTCGAATTCAGCAAACGAGAATTTTGGCCCAATTGTCAACATTTTACTTTATAGAAAATGATTTATTATAACTTCAATTCCATCGTCATCAATAAGGTATCATACTTTTTACAGGAATATACACATTCGGGTTTGGGGGGAAAAGTGTGATCAAATCCTCTAGTTCAATAAACACACCAGTAAAACCTGCCAAAATGTCACAAAATTCTGGGGTCACATTTTTTGAAAACGACGACAAACGTTGTTGGTTCTGTCAGTGTCGTGGGACTTTGTGCACATTTAAAACGGGCTTATTATTAAATTATGCGGCAATCAAAATAAGCAACAATGATAAAAGTCGGGGTCTTCGAGTGCAATTCACGTTTCATAAAGAAAGTCTATTTCAAATGAATCTTATATTTATTTATTTATTTATTTATTTCATTTATTTATTGGGGTAAGGGTGTGGTTGTTTTCTACAGGATTGGTGTATGAACCTGTTATCAGTGAGCTTTCAAATCGTTACTGGGGTTTTGTTTTTCGATTTGTTTTACCAATCATATACATGTACTTCGTCTATAAGTCACCATACATTAGAGCAAGCAAAAAAAAACAGACCTCTGGAGCTATTGTGGGAATAATTTTTAATTATTAAGCTTCCGCAAGTGTGAACCATTTCCCCCAATATACAATGTGTAAAACATCTGAGCAGGATGCGACAACACCTAAACAGTGATGATGCATTGTGTTACCATGTCAACATGAACTTTTGTAAGCCTACTCTTTTTTTTTTCCAAGAAATTAACCGGGATATTTCAAAACAAAACAGGCATGAAAATGGCGAGCCATAAGATTTGTGTTATTTGTCAAGTCCAAAACTTATTAGAAACATTTCTGCAATATAAACCAATAATGATATAGCTATTAGAATTTTTTAAAGTCCACATTTGTGTTTATAGTTCGATGTTGCGTTTTCACCCCTATGATTTCCCTTCTATTTGCCTCTTATCTGTTTGTTTGTTTGTTTGTTTGTTTGTTTGTTTGTTTGTTTGTTTTTGTTTGTTGGGGTGGCTGTTTGTTTATTGGTTTGTTCGTTTGTCCTGGAGTTTCTGGGTGTCTGCTTGTTTGTTTGTTTGTTTGTTTGTTTGTTTGTGTGGGGGGGTTCTTTCCCCCCCCCCCCCTCGCAGTTTTTCCCCTTGTCACTACCGCCCGAAGACAACTTTGATGAAGGGCTTATTTAATTTCCCCTGTTGTCACGAATCTTAACCACAAAGAATATATATTTTTTAACGCATTCAGAGGCCCTATACAGTTAGGCCTACATGACAACTTCACTCAGAATTACATCCGGTAGCAAAATTCGTCATTATCCTGACAAAAGTAATTTACAAACCGTGTTATACCGTTCAAATTATGTGGTGTCAGTATATACAAAAATCTTTCAAAACACACACATCATAGTTTAAGCATGGAGGTAGAATGGTTAAAGTTTGTGCTTTGATTCCAGCGAGCAGGCCGCAATTACGTACTAAATACTAAATAGACAGCCTTGCCGAATATAGTAACAAAGAACATTCATCTTTTAATTAAGTAAACCAACCTTTATTCGTGGGTCTAACCGGGCACTTTGTTGCTCTGACTCGGCCATACTCCACCCATTAGTCGACCCAGGCCCGGAGCTCCTCTCTTATGACGGGGTTGGAGTTCACTCTTCTGGCTTTTTTATAGTCTTCATTGATTGGGAGTAATAATCAGTGTACAGCGAAACATTAATATGCCTCGACCGCCACTCGACCTTCAAGTGGGCTGATATAATCGTTGTACGGTACTTGTGATTGATACAACAACCGCGCCAACAAGCCGGGTACTGGTTGTAACTTCGCTTGAGTAAACTTTTCCCAACTGGATGTTTTATAATGACGACACTTTTAAGCTGGTGGTTCAAGTTTTCTATAGGACCTAAGAGGCCTATTCAGCTACTTTCAGCACTGTACACTTAAGCATATCGATGTTTGAAGTACATTCAGAACATCCATGCCGTGTGTCACTATGGAGCTATCGTAAGGTGTTACTACAATTAAAGCAAATCACGCTGAACTTGTTCTATTGTAATAACCGCGAGTGTACAGGAAAGGAACAGGGTCAGCGATAATGTAAACATCAACCACAGCTGCGGCTGGCTGGGTTAAGAGGCACAAAGGTCAACCACTATTTGGGGGCGTGTGTGCGTGTGTGCGTCGTGCGTGATTTACCTGTGGTTTGAATCATGACAAAACAAGGTGTAGTCAATGTTTAACAGCCTATTTTATTTATTTCCTCATTGAAGTGTTGAACATTAGGGCCCATTAAGAATAGTCAATGTTTAAAAAAAAATCGAAATTGTGGGTGTGGGGGTGGGGTTACTATTTATCTGAAAATTGAAATTCAGTTTTTATAAAATAAAATAAATGTTTAAGTATATAAATTAACAATTGAAGAAGAAAAGTGCCCAGCTGGCCAATATCGTCAGTTTAATTCCTAATAAACTACAAAGTTGTTTGTTTCAGCCAGAAAAAAAACACCATTGAAAACTACTGATGTTATGAAATATCTGGTTCATTTGGCGCATTACTTTGTTCTTCAGTGTATTGATTATATTATGAAGCCATTCAATTTATTTAAAAATTGAAATTTGAGGTGAGTGGGTGGGTCAAAACATTTTCGAAATTTTTTAACATTGACTATTCTTATTCTGGATGGCCCCTAACTAATGAAACCATTGCTGTAGTTCACTGTAAATGCAGCTAGTAGAGCGATGGCGGTGGATCACAGGATCCAAGTGAACATTTTAGGTGCCCGGGCGCAATTTCCGAACGACCAACCGTGCTTTACTTGTAAAAATTGCAAAGAATATAAATGAGATTCACTCGATGCCAATGGGTGCTCCTTGTTTGACTATAAAAAATAAAATAGCAACAATATATTTTTGCTTTTTTTATGACTTTTCCAAATTTGAGCCCCTAACTGAATTTATTGTTTTTTCTTCTTAGGCCACATCATAAGTAATAATCGCTTATTATACCTTGACAAAACAAAACGTTCTTTTTTGTTCTTTATTTCATGTTTTATTTGTTTATTTTTTCATTTTATTTAATCTCTCTGGGGTTAAACTCAAGGCAATTGACAGACTAGCAGAAAGTTAAACCCATCATGCCATGCGCGCCTTGATTTATACTAAACTACAACTTTTCCGTAACTTGTATTATTTTATTGTATTTTTTTGAAGCACGCCCTCTTTTTGTTGAACGCGTCCATGTCAAATCATTTCCTCTTCCGGTAGACGTGGGGAGTGGTGCCGCAAACAGGTCCCAGGAAGATTTTCTCAAAAGACGGAAACATTGTTACACCTACTTTTTATCTACTTTGTCGGGGAAACCTCACCGCATAACCAAAGATGATTCTACTGGAAATAAAAAACAGAATATTAGAGGAAACATTGCTTACCAAATTTGAGAATGCCAAGGCCGGGTAAGTTAGTTTTTTTGTAAGTGTGACCATTGCACTAAATACGTGATAAAACTTAAACTGAATTTAAAATGTGATTATTTTTTCAATCATTTCTTATCGTTTCATGTCAGAGCTGCATTCGAAATACTTTTTAAGCCTGTCTATGGAAATTTTTACATTGGATAATTACAATTTTAAAAATTACAGGGTTCTGTGAAGAGGAGGTGACAAACCACTGTCTGATGTTAAGGCCTACCCCCGACGACTAAAAAATAAAAGAGTGTACATAACATGTAGTGTTTTTTTTAGTGTTTACTGTTAATGTTACTATCTGCTAGTTGGTGTTACATGTAGTTAGTACTATCTTCAAGTTCAATTTTTGTGTGAACATGCATCAATTGTGATTTAACAGTGTAGACTCCAGACATTTATAGCGTTATTTGCCATGCCATGAACTTGAAGTGAAGGAAATGTGTTTACAAAATTATATCGATGTATAACGTTATAAGGCTCAATTCAATGTTAAATATTTTGGTGCAGTGCTTGTTTTTGTGTGCTGAATGAATTTTCTTCAATTGCACAAAGTTTTACTCTCACCAGCCTTGCTTAAAAGTTCCCCCAATCAGCTATAGGGGTAACACTAACAGAGAACAGGTATTTGTTTTCTGTTTCAATATTTTCATATCTATGGAAATGAATTGTGTGGTAAATAGATGCTGAATCTGAATGCCACTTTTCCAATCATTTTTTTTTTTTTTTTACATCCCCATAGGTGAATAAGATGCTTTTTACTTCTTCTTTTTTATTGTAATGAATGGACAAGTTGCATTCTGCATGTCCCATATGAGAGTTTTTGCCAAGAATGGTATTTTCACTTTCAGTCATGCTAACTAGAAATCAATATTGAACTAATAAAAACGTTTTACAAATTAAATTTCTTGTCTTTGACCTTATAGGGGTAAAGCAGACAGCACTGATATCATAATGGCAGGTAATTGTGATGGATTTTAGGCAAATGTTCACCAGGTGTTTTGTATTTGAATCCTTCATGTCAGAATGAGAAATTGAAGATCTTGTTTTCGGAATTCAGACTTTTTAAAATTTCTGCCTGTTATTTTCTCTAGATATAAAGAAGTTACTCTTTTACTTATAACTAAATCTCTAGCACTGAGGATACTTTTCTCAAAAGCTCGTTGGAATCTGTAACTCCAAGAGTTACCAATAGGTGGAAATGCCATACCTCATTAAAGTTGGATCCTAGTTTCAGACATTTTTGTCAGCATATTGTCTTTCACCCCCAGCCTGAAGTAGTTACATGTAGAGCATACTAGACGCTAGCCTACCTTGTTGGGCTGTTATGGCTCTCTTTTAGCATTGTTCTGGCGACTATGATATGACTGACGTTAAAAGAGAGCCATAACAGCCCATTAAGGTGGGCAAACTAGATGCACTAAGTATTAAAAGTATGTGCACTATGTTTTTTATTTATCAGATTATGATGGAGTAACATACCACATATCAAATGTTGATGGGCAGAAGACTAAGTTGAGGATCAGCATTTCTCTGAAGTTCTACCAGGACCTTCAAAAGCACGGAGCAGATGAGGTAAGCAGATTGATAATCCACCTCCTAGACTGGACTTGCTCTCCATCAGGAAAATTGTAAGATAGAAGTGTAGAAGATAAATGTAAATGTCCATAACCATGACAGCTGTTCATGCAGAATTTGGGTAAAACCCTTTGAGTTTTGAGACAATCAAGTTGACCTTATAGACAAGTTAAATCTTTATTTATCACCGTGGCACCTGGTCTTTGACTTGAGTTGTTCAGCCTAGTGCCTAGTTCTTGGTGTTGGTTTGGGTTTTGGTTGTGGCACCTGATTCCTTTTAAGCAAAACACTTCCTCCTTGTGCATGTTGAAGGCACTCACCCTCAATTGTTCTGGCTTGTTTGGCTGCAGATTGTAAAACTTACAAGGTGCTACATGTACATATGTGCAATTTATGTACAATGGGTCTCATCATTCAACATAATAGCATGAATAATTTTACCCATATATCAGCATTTTGTTGACAAAAACCAGTCATGTAAAAGTTTCAGCAGAATACAGCATCTACTTTCTAGAAGGATGGCAACAAAAAGTCACAGTGTTTTCACACAAAATGTCAAAACCATCCACGGTTAGCACAGCAGGGTGATAGTGGGTACCAACATGGTCGATCAGCATCCCTGGCCGCAGCATTCGCGAATGGACACCAACCCTCAGAACTCAGATTTAAATGTTTTGGGGTGTAAAATTATACTATAATTACATGTGTACCATATTACTTTGTGGGAATCCTTTCTCAATATAGTTTATAATATCAATAGCTGAAGTGCCTCTTCACCAAGAAAGTTTTTATGGTCATTAATTTTTGGGGTATACTTTCCAATCTATGACCCTACCCTTTTAAAGTAACACTAAACATTTTTCTGCATTTTTCTGATGAAAATTTGATCATGGAATTGTGTGATTTCTCCACATTCTACTGTATTGGTAAAACAAAATTTTCAGGCAAAAATGGTTGACAATTTTGGACAACTTCCCAACAAGTAATTTTTTTTTCCTTAAAACAGTTGCTTCAGAGAGAATACGAAGGCCTGATCATTGACACAGAGGAAGGCTATAATGTCTCCCTTCTCTATGACCTGGACAATCTCCCTGAGGACGTTGCTGCTTTCGCTGCAAAGGGGGCGCTGTTGAAGCGCAATTGCTTCGCTTCGGTCTTCGAGAAATACTTTGACTTCCAGGAGAAGGAAATGGCTGGCCAAGAGAGGGCAGTGATCAAGTACCGTGATGATGAGACCATGTAAGTTTATAATCCATATGTATCTTTCTTTATTTTCCTCCTTCAGTTGGATTCTGTTTTCTCTGTCTATTTGTCCATATCCAGGAATACAGTAGGTACTATACACATACGGTACTTGCCTTGTTCTATAGACTGGGCAAGTCTGGCACGTATTGAACTTTTGAAATAAAATTGGTCCCAAACATATTTTAGTGTTACGTGTGCACGATTCTGTTTCTTCAAATACTTCATAGTTCAATGTGGCGTTAACAAAATTATATGATATTGTTGGAAAAGTGAAATTGATTTGATAGAAAATATATAAAGTTTTTGTTCGAGCTCGAGTTGCCTTCTCGTTTCGGATCTGCGCGAGACACACACTCTATTTGCAAAAGCTATAACATGATGAACTGTAGATGATATACTGATTCTCATGAACATCTGAACATGACCAAAGTAGAGTCAGAGTGTTGTTATGACCTGTAAAAGTGGTTGTTTGTGACTTGTAAAATTGGTTGGAAATAAACCAGTTGGGTATGATCGTGGCCGGGCTGCTGACTTCATGCTGCAGGACCACGTCTTAGTTGTGTTCCAGAGCTCAGCTTTCATCATGTACACGTGTCTTGGATGTACTGCTCCTTCAAACCAGTACAGCCTTTTTAGACCTTGGTGAGGCGGCTCATCTCCAACGATGAGATCCAGTGTCTTGGTCTTCTGTGGAGTGTAATGACCAAGACCAAGGGGCCTAGTGGACTGGACTCCAGCTTTGGTGGTGTCAGAAAGTGGGTTTGACTCCTAACCATGGCACTATCCTTGAGAAAGACACTTAAACAACAGGCTTTGTCTTTCGGATGGAACCTTTATGTGGGACCTTTATGTTGAAAAATAGTGTTAGCTGTTGCAAACTGCTTACCAACCAAAAGGACCTATGGTATAGGCCTAAATGCAAAAAAATACTTAGCGGCCTGACATTACGACCCTAGCAAAGTATTTCTCAAAGGCTAAAACAAACCTTTATGTTGTGAAATGCTGGTAAAAGAATCCAGTACATTTGTTGGTAAAAGAAAAGGTTGGCAGCATTGTTTCTGGCATGGTTGGCTGCAGATTGGGCCACATCACCTTGTTAAAGTATCTTGGTCAAGGGCACTAGTGTTATGACCAGGACTCTAACCCACACTCTGCTGATCAGAACACTACAAGTTAAATTCAATGCAAAAGACTACTGCTCGGCCACGTCATGCCACCGTACAATCGAAATATACATGGGAAAAAATTATTTTTGTTTGATTTCTTTTCAGGTATGTTTCTGCTGAGATGGATCGTGTCACGGTCGTGTTCAGCACAGTCTTTAAGGACGATGACGATGTCATTTTCGGCAAAGTCTTTATGCAGGTAATGTGACTAGTTAAACTAACTGCATTGTTTCCTCTAGCAGTTCAAACACTAGGTCATGTAGGTGGTGCAGATCAACATGTTCAGTTTCAGCAGCTGCCAGGCCCTACCAACTTGTCAAAAATCCAAACAGTTTCATTGTGTAAAAATAGAATGAGCTGGTGCAAAGTGCTTACCAACCAAAAGGACTAATGTTATTTAAAATGCAAAAAAAAATAGTTAATGGCCTGGCCTTTCGACCCAAGCAGATTCTTCCTGAAAGGCTAAATGACAACACAACACAACAAACATTACAGGTAACGTGTACCAGTGAATTACAAAAGCAGTGAAAGTGAAAGAAATGAAAAGAGGAAGTCCGAAAACACACAGAAAGAGCAAAGAATGAACAATTTACAATGAGAAAGGCAAATCTTCCTGCAGTTATATGTGAAAGGAGGGCACATACTATCACCTATGCAAACCCCATGCAGCACTATGTGTTATGCGAACCGTAATGTTTACAAGCAAACATGACCAGATTTTACAACAAAAACATCCTAAATTTCTTTTAGGAGCTATCAATAACCCATACTATAAAGAAGAATGTACTACATGCACAATGTACTCACCAACTGTCTGACTGTTGCATTCCTTGCAGTGAATTGAACCCTTTTTTAACCCTCAACGTGGTTTGCTTTTTTTAGTCAGAAAGCTTCTCCAATCTCAAAATGCAGTGGTGTCGCCAAATGAGGGCGTTATACCACAAGTACGTCACCACTACATTGGATTTTCAGTCCCTTGGCTTCAACAGCAAGAATAAACTCTGCAAATAATGTTTATACATATTTTATTATAAAAACTTTAAACAAATGATAACGCAGCGTTGCACCTTATTCTCTTTGAACCACATTTTACCTTGGCAAGCGCTGGGTTTACACGAGGTTCAAGCCTAAATTAGTGCTTTTTATTTCTTCATTCCTCCCTAAATATCTTAAATATACCTACTAGACAATCACTTTGTAACGTATCCACAAATCTGTATATGAATGGCTTGTTCTGTTTCAATGAACCTTTCATAGGAGTTCAAGGAGGGTCGAAGAGGTAGCCAGAATGCC
The DNA here is from genome assembly GCA_010994315.2 of Pisaster ochraceus. Taxonomy (NCBI): domain Eukaryota; kingdom Metazoa; phylum Echinodermata; class Asteroidea; order Forcipulatida; family Asteriidae; genus Pisaster; species Pisaster ochraceus. The sequence continues at coordinate 9,757,991 of CM021544.1, read as the reverse complement.
CCCCAGGTTCTCTTCAGTCACAAGGAGCCTCCTCAGGAGCTTGCTGGTACAGATGCAGCCGTTGGAGACAACATCGGATACATCACATTTGGTAAGTTTTGCCGTACTCTCCTTGCTCTGTGGTCTCATCAGACTCAATGCTGCTTGATAGCTCCTCATAGGGAAGGTACTTACCGTGCATGCCTTGTTGCATCAGCATTTCATTTTCTTTCACCATCATTGATCACAAGAGCCAAGTTTAATGGCATTGCTTTCCACGAAACCACAACCCATTAAATTTAGAAATCTGGCTTTTCCATTTCATTCGGCTTCATTTTGTGATATGGAATAATCCAGATTTCACCTCGTGATTATATTCTGCAACAATCACTCACATATATTCATTTATTAATCATACCTCATGTCTGTTTTGTTTGTAGTTTTGGAGCCACGTCATACCAACCGTAATACCCGTGATAACACTATTAACTTGATCCATCTCTTCAGAGACTACCTACACTATCACATCAAGTGTTCCAAGGTAAGCTACGCTCACAAAATGTACATGTATAGTACTCCAGGCCAAGAATTGTGTGTTTGTTGAAGCAAGACAACTTGCAATACGCACGAAATGCGGCAGATACAATGTATGCAATGAATACATTTCTTTTTGGGGGGGGGGATTTCAGATTCAATATACTAAAAAAATTATCAAGTTTAAACCAATGAGAATGCCCCAGTTTGCAGAGTAGGGCTGTTAAAACCAATGATAAACACCAAGTAAAAAACATTCTGAGGACTTTGTTTCAATTCAGCGTGCTTAGGCCATACTTTAAAAATTTCAGTCCAGAATGCCCCACAGTTTTGAAAAATCCTGGTGAGGTAAATGTCTTGCTCAAGATTGCAAATGTCAAGATAGGTATTTAAATCCACACTGCCATGACTTGGCCACCAGAACTTAAATCCAGTGCAGTAGACCGCTCGGCCATGACACACCATGTTAAAAACTGTTGGCATTTTTCTGTGATAATCGACAACCATGGGTCAATTTCACAAAGTTAGTCCTAACTTAGGACTAGTCCTAGGAGTTATTAAAAACTGAAGGCTAGTCCTAAGTTAGCATGAGTAACTCGTCCTATCTTGAGATAAGACTAGTCTTAACTCTTTGTGAAATCCACCCCAGGTCTCCTACCTTTTGTATGTTCCTGATGTTGTGATAGTCAAACTGAAATCAATATTTCCATTTCCTGTACCAGGCCTACATCCACACTCGTATGCGAGCACGCACCTCGGAGTTCTTGAAAGTCCTCAACAGGGCCAGGCCAGAAAACTCATCAAAAGAAAAGAAAACAATGAGGTAAGTAGCTTCGTGTTCCCATAACACTATATTCAGTGAAGTCAACACTGTAAAAGTAGAACCAAGGGTCAGTAAGCAAGTCTGTAAGATATTATACAAATATTGGATGCATAATAGGAGAATATAATCACAAGATGAAATCTGGGCTGTTCAATTTCACGAGGCATAGCTGGTTGAAGTGGAACCTTCTAGATTTCACCAAGTGATTATATATTCTGCTAAATTGTTTGTATTGTATGAATGCATTTTATATTTGTGTTATACCTAATACGTAGATCCTTCTCATTTGAAATTTTTCATATAGTTCATAATTTATTTCAACAATAAGTAATACAAAGTTTTGAACAATTTAACAAAACAATTAACAATAAGGTATTGAATGGATGATAAAGACATAGCTGGATATTTGGCATTCATGGCATTATGCGTGTTGGTGGGCAAGCTTACCCGGATGCTTGTAATGCCTAAAGCAATCAATACAAACGGTTCTCAATGTGAAATCCATTAGTACGCTCCAAGCGTAGCTGCGAAGCATCCTATATTAATCGATATAGGACTCCCATATTTGATGTTTGAAGTCTCCGACAGGATGCATGGCAAAATAAAGTATGACAGATGGTGCTTGTTCCACCAAGCAAAGGGCAAAGATCTAAAAGTGAAGTATGTAATACCAAGTATATTTTTAATTTCGTGTCTTGTCTTTGTCCACTTCCCATGTACATCACTGTATGGAAATTGCAAAATCGCATTGATAATGATTTCTGTTCGCAACCAAGATTGATTATGGTGATGACGTCAGGTGAATTGAGTCAATACATTGTACAAACATTACATAAGCTTGTTACCAGGTGTATAAATGGGTACCTGGGAGGGTAGAGGTTGATTTTGTGTTTGAAAAAGCCTTTGGAGCGCCACTGGGCAGCTCGGGGCTGTATACTCCCCAGGGAGCTGAGAGAGATTAGAGGAATGCTATTGGCCCAATGACCAGGGCACTAATGTAAAGCACGCTGATCTGTTATTGTTAAATGCGCTTTATTATTATTGAGACAACAAAAAAACACTACTACCCAAGTATTCTATAAGTTTGTCGACAAATAATTATTATAATTTGTTTGCTTTTTTTTTCTTTCCAGCGGGAAGACGTTTGTCCGGAACTAAAACTTGGATCAATAATAAGCAAGAAATGCAGAACCATTTACTCTCTGGGAGTAGGGAGGAGCTTTTTTTATTACGGTATCATCATGTTAAAACAAGAAGGTATAGCATTGGTCCAGTGCATTACTTCCTCGTTATGGTCATTATCATTATTAGACCTTGTTATCTGTTAATTAATGTTTACAAAAGAACCACAGAGCGTTTGCTTCGTGCAGGTATAATTTGTACACAGCTCAAGAAGTACATTTTATGGAAATCGCAGAATATATTTTATCAACTTTTCATGTGAAGAAGGGGTACATCTTAATCAATTGTTAAGCTGCTATTTTTACATTCTTGGTTTTATTTGGTCGTGTGATACGAAATGTCAAATTTCTTATGACTAGACTATCTTGGCAGTTAAGAAATACCCTGGAAAAAACAAGGTCGCTCTTTATGTCAACAGGGTGACTTTGATTATAACGCCAGAAAAGTTGGACTCTGACCAGTTTGGCCAAAATAGAAAATTTCCAAAAGAATTTGAGCGAGAGAAATATTTTTACTTTAAAGAAGAGTTCTTTCTTCTAGACATTATTCACATTTTGGAAGTAGAAATTTGAATGTGTCACAGTTTGGTCCAAAACACAAACTCAAGATGCCAATTTTTGTTCTCACAATGTATAGTTGAGTTCACAGTGTTTGACATTTCTGGTCAGTTTTTCCCAAGTGTGCTCCGAGTGTATGTTTCAGTGATTTTGTAAACAGGAACGACACCACTGTCCAATGCTGTACCTTTCCATAGATTTAAAAAAAACGGAAATCACTTTTGTAATTGTTATCATAAACTTGTATAGCGCCATCCGGCCTTAATCTTAAAAGGAATCAATACATGTAGATGTTTATCAAGCTGCCACATTTGTTTGTCTTTTTTCCCTGTCTTCAATATCGATCATGAATAGACCATTCCATGGATAAGCGTCACAGAACAGGAATATTTGATGGACTACCCAAGTCTACCAAAAATGTTTAGCAGTTTGTAACACAGTTGAAGTCAATGATTGCATGACATGCAATTATTACCAACTGTATACATTATTTATTGAACCACATAAGAAGAACAATTGTGGTACATTTTGGGCTATGAAAGCCAGTCAACTTGAATAAATACATGTAATTCCTTGGTTATTGGTTGCAGAAATGACACCCTACACTGCACTGAAGTAGAACATACAGAGTGAATGAGGCTTCCACCAGTTTAAACAATTACGAAGATTGCTAGGCCATTTTCAGGCAAATTTTAGCAAGACATGATCAATTATCAATATGCAAATTATTTCTGCTATGTTTACTGAGCCTTTTGTGAAATGGTCTGTACTTATTGTAGTTGTACCAACAAGGTTCTTGATGTTTTTCCCTTCTTGGTTCGATTTGATTCAATCGGCTTAAACTGCAGGAAAAACAAAATGCAAAAGGTAGCAGCACTGCACAAGTCTATTAACTTTGTACACCCTGGGCCAAATTCATAGATCTTTGTAACATTCAAATTAAACTCATCAAATTCATGCTCCTCAAAATCAGGTTACCGTTCAAATCGCTTCATACTCTTTTTGTGACTGGTCCCCTGAAAATGTCTGTGAAGCAATAATTGTGCTGAGCAGCTCCATGAAGTGAAGCCCAGACTTTTAGTGGCGCCTCTTCAAAACTTGCAATCGATGTTTGGATGGTGTCGAAAATAAGAAATAACTATTACTAGTAAACTTCCGGATACCTCCATGTGTAAATCTCTTTTGGGAGGAATTATTGGCTCTGTAAAAGAGTTTGTTCTTCTCAGAGCCAACCTCCTTCTAAAAAGATTTGTACATGGTTGTACCAGCAAGGTCACTACAGTTATAGTTACTTCTTAAAGTGTACTTTATCCACATAGAAGTCAAGGGTAAAAGTCAATGTACTGTTTTACCAGAGATACAGGCAAAATAAGTTGCAGTTTTGAATATTTGAAATTGGTAAGGTTTGTAATTGTTGCAAAATAATCTTGATGACGTTCTTTTATTGAAATATGCTTTAAACGTTTGGGATAATTATTTTTTAAACCAAAACTACTTTAAAGTGAATCGCAGATGTTCGACTGTAAAGTCCATTAATATATAAATTAAGACATAGCTGATTAACATTATGAATATGGTGAAGATGCATGTTGATGCAAGTGGAGACCTCTTTGGATAGTAGGTGGTAGCAGACTTGGCAAGTAAAGTTATTGTTCTACGGCAACAATGGAAGTTTACCTAAAAACCTTCCATAGAGGGACCTGTTCGGTTGCAGCGCCCCCTTGGTATGTTATCAGCACATGTTTCAGACCTTTTTCCATGGGCTAAGACTAAGAGGGTCGTTTTGCATTTTTCAACGACTTTTTTCTTTCTTTTGAAGTGTGTTGTTTACATGTTCAGGTGTTGCCTGGGTCAATTTAAGCTCAATTATTTGATTAATTAAGTATGATAATTTGGTTTCATCTACCATTGACAATTGACATACCGATGTTGTGCACGAAAGATGCTGGCAGAGGTTTGTCCTGCCTCCTCCCATGGAGGCTACCTCAATGCTCTTAACCAAATCACTGAGTCCTTGTTGATTAACACCACCCTCTGGGACGTGTGGTATGGTCCAGCTTAGGATATCATGGCATACGAGCAGACCAGTGTTAACGACGTATTCAGCACGTGCTGACGACGGCTACCTCTCACTGCAGGGTTTTGGGTAGACTGGTCCCCTGTCTTTATTCGTGAGTCTCGAACTGTTACGTCAGATGTTCAGGCTGGGGTTTTGTTTGTCTGCTGCCACCTAGCGTTCTAAAGTCTCCATTAGAAGTTAACACTTAGTAGGCCGTTTACTTATTTAGAAGTTAATAAACACGCCCGTATGTCCAGTCCATCGTCTTTCCAAGATGGATGGTGGTTTACTACTATTTAGTGCTTTGTACACTTTATGCTTGAATGAATATATCATCGATAGTTTTGCCCTTTGATCTTTTGGGGGCTGTCTTTTAAAATGTTGCTTTTCTTCATGATTTTGTTTTACAGGAATGTCTACAGGACAGTTTAACTTAACATGCAGAAAGACAACTAATATGTATAGAATCAATCGGTGGGATGACTATTTAATTACATTATATTGTTATGTTTTCTGTTTAAATTTTCCCGAAAGCTGTTCACGAGCTTCTACTTGGCAGATTGTTTATCTATGTACCCCAAAGTTTGCACGAAATTGACCAAAGTTTGTATTACTTTTAATTTTCCTTTCACATAATTGGTGGGAAGCAATGTTTTCGATTTGTCGTGGTTTTTTTACGGGTCAGTCTCGTTAGGTCAAATGCGCTAAAAATATGGGGGTCATTTATTATTTGTATTAGCCCGGCAGCAATAAATGACATAAACATATGGTCTATCTCTGTGACCGTTGTATAATATGCTTTGAGTAAATACAGTAGTACTTTTTCGTAAAGGATTTAATCAAATGGGTTGGTACTAGAACCCTTGCAGTGATTGATGACATGCACCGTCGTCATTACCAAAACAGGCCTGTGGGCGGCTGTACATGAACTCTCACCCAGTTATTGCACGCGGGTGCGCGCCTTAACACGACACGCGCGCAATTCCACGTGCCCGTACAGTGCCCACATGCCTGCTGTGACGGCACATCCTAACTAATTTCCCAAGTTCCAAGTATAAATACACAGTTTTTTCACAATGTCTGTTTTGGCCGATAGGGTTTACGATCGTGTTGACGTCTGTAACCCACCATTATGTATGGACCAATGTATGGACCAATATGCCAGACGAAAAAGACCATCCAGCCCGACCAACATCCTATGTCTGACCCATTACAACTACATGTCCGTTGATTCGTCAAATTAATATGGCAACCAGCATGGTGACGTCATGTCGGAAGAGAAAAACTAAATGTATATCCTTAAAAATTACTTGCCTGATATAGTGCTAACTATGTAATCGACCACGTAACCAAAACGCCATCTTGACAAAGTGACGCATTCGTTTGTTGACTAGAGAAACAGTACACCGGGGCATGATTCAGTTGGACTAGCTATAGTTCAACCATGCAGCGTTCGACATCTGAGATCGAATTTGGTTAAGTCTGGTCTAGTCAGCTAACCGAGCTTGCTCATAAATACATTAATATATAGATCTATCTGTTAATTATTATTGAAATGCAAACTCTGGGACAAGGATACTAGTCTTTGATCTTAAGTTTTTAGAAACCCCTTGTTTAAATCAATTCCTGATGAATAATATGCAACCACCAGAAAAATTACGCATGACGCAGTTTATAGATGACGCTGATCTATAAACTGCGTCATGCGTAAGGGGTTTCGTCATGACGCCTCAACGA
>CM021544.1:9736481-9750120 GCA_010994315.2 Pisaster ochraceus | reverse complement strand
CTCAGCAGAGCCCTTAAATTTACGTACGTTGGTGGTCTCACTATTTTATTTACTATTATTTTTTGTTAATGTTGGGGGGTGCCAGTCTGAAGACATTCAACCTGTAACTGCCGTATAGCCACGGATTATACCCAAATTTCAGATACAACCTGGGAAACAGCAGTACAGGGATCCCTGCCCCTTTCCCCAGGTTCATAAATCTAAGGCTTTAGTAAGTTTAGGGGACACAACTTTTTTTATTCAATTTAGAAATAAAAACCCATGGCCATTGTTGGAATTGTTCTACCTCCGTGAAGTTCAGGCATTTCCTACCAAGAATGATTTGTTTCATTTTTACAAAAGAAAAAATGGCATTCAGATTCGCCATCTTTGTCCCAGTGGAGAGTGGATTATGATGTCACCTTTAATCCTATGTCACCCTTAATCCCACCTTTACAGCTGACAGAAACCAGTGCCATATTCCTGTCCATCAGAGAAAGACTTGAATAGGGAAGAGGGGAACGAGATGCAAACTGTAGGTGAAGAAGAGGATGGCGAGGCAGTGTCAGTGGTTTCCATGTCAACAGATGATGATGCATATAGCAGCGGTGAATATGAAAATGATTTACGAGAGGTTCAACAACAAGGTAAAATAACACTAACAGGCTAATAATCTCCACCGTTTTCTCGAAGAACAGGCATGTCAAATTGCGTTAAAAGAGCATTTGAAAAGGTGCAGTTTTTATCAAAACTTTGTTTCTGTAGTTTTAATGCAGTAGAACATGTTTTTCTATTAGTTAAACCTTATCAATAATATATTTTTTTTAATTATCAAAAACATTGGTTAATTAACACATTCACACTGGTTGTGATGCAAATGGAGCTCAAAGTCTGTGAGTTTGATACTCTAATGGTTTTTCGTGTTTCTGTTTGTTGGACATTTTATAAATTCAAGTTGGTAAGATTACAGTTTAACCTCTCCCCGTAAAATGAAACTCTTCAGAAAAGTAGATGAACTCATATCTCATATTTCTATATTTGAATAGGATACTGTTTATCATTTGGAGTTTGGTTGAAGTCAAATGCCTTTCTAATCTACTGTAGTCAATTTCTGTCAGCATGGGTGAGTACAATGGGGGAAAGAAACTTAAATTAAGCTTTTACAATTGTATTGACCCATTGCACAGTGCGCAGCCCGCTCACACGCGCATATCCTGTCCTCCATTTTGGGATTGACTCCCACAATGGTAGAAATGGTAGACGCGCAGTGTACAGAGGTGTGTTCCGTGTTGTGCAAGGGGTCAATAAACAATGCACATGACAGGGCACCCTCGCCTGGAGGGCAAAAGGAGGTTGTTTACTTGCCAGTACTGTATGCCGAGCGTACAAATCTGTGCGACTAATCTCGCAGATGGTGGTTTGATGCATAAAATTGATTGAAATTCAGACTTTGTTATGTCTGCGTGGTGGGGGAAAAAAAGGGGAAAAAAGAAAGAAAATACAGTCTTCGTTATGTTGGACCAAATACTGAATAGACTGTGCAATTCTTGCACTGACAGAAAAGTCTCATTTTCTGTTGTTATCTAACCTTTCGATAGGGAGATCGAATGTGGACATTTGCCGTTGCGTTATTCCTTGTTGAGATTGAGGACCTTTCTCTGCGCCTGACTGCTGTGTTTGGTTTTGCTCTGACGGTGTCAGTTCTACTGTTTGGAACTCTGGTTGGCCAATGGGTGGACAGAACGCCAAGACTAAGTGGTAAGGTAGAACTCCTGATTTGTACAACAACAACAAATGTAGAAAAGTTTTCTATATGACTGCTTAGTGTTACAAATCTCCCTTAACAGTGGTACAGTGGTCCGCTGGCCAAATGCCAGTTGAAAGGTTTAAAATACCAGGTCCGTATGATGTGCAGTGTACAGATTAAACACAAATTTCTGTCCCAATTAAGGATGCTCATTTGTTTTTTCAGCTGGTTGATAAATTTCTTGTTTCCTCTAGCTGCCAGAATAAGTCTAGTCATCCAAAACCTCTGCGTCATTGTCTGTGCAGTCTGCCTCCTCCTCCTCCTTCACTATGAGGCACCCATTAAGCAGATAGGAGACGGGGTACTCTTCCTCTTCTGTGAGATGGTCATCATCCTTCTAGGCGTGATCGCTAACCTGGCCAGTGTTGCGGAGAAGATCTGCATCCAGAAGGACTGGGTGGTCATTCTTGCTGATGGAAACAAAGAACAACTTGCAGGTTAGTTACAATGAAACAAAGAGATTTAACATTGTACACTATAACCTGCCCCAATTGGCAACTTTAATTGACTGTATACCCTGTTTTAGCCCCAATGGTGACTTTAGTTAACTGTGCACTATACCCTGGTTGAGCCCTAACGCGACTTGAGTTGACTGTGCACTATACCCTGCTTGAGTCCCAATGGTGACTTTAGTCGGCTGTGCACTATACCCTGCTTTTGAGGCCTATGGCGACTTTAGTTGACTGCACTATACCTTGTTTTAGCCCCAATGGTGACTTTAGTCATCTGTGCAACTATACCCTGCTTGAGCCCAATGGCGACCTTTGTTGACTGTGCACTACATGTATACTCTGCTTGAGCCCCAATGGCGACTTTAGTCGACCAATAAAACACACATATAAAAAAGCACTCAAGCCTCAGCACGAATGCCATTGTTAAAAAGCTGTAGTTCTGTCCATGCTCACCCTCCATACCCAAGCTTACCATCATTGAAAAGAGAAAGATCGGATCTTTTTGATGATAGTAAAATAAAATGAGGTTGCAATTATGCAATCCCTTCAAACTGGAGTGGGAAAGCTCTGAATTATTAAAGTACAAACTGTTTTGAGAAAGGATTCTCTTCGAAGTAATATGCTTTAGATAATTTTTCACTTAAAAACATTTTAACCTGAGAAACATGAACCTTTGTCCATATTTCTGAGGGATGTGTCCATTCCCAAATGCTGTGGCAAAGGTAAAAGGGTAAAGCACAAGGAAAAGTTTTTCTAAGATAATTTGTTTCCTTTTTATGTTGCAGTAATGAATGCCAATGTTCGCCGGATAGACCTGACTGTCAATATCTTGGCTCCAATCCTTGTGGGACAAATCATGACCTTTGCCTCCATGACGGTAGCAGGTATTTTCATTGCAGCCTGGAACCTTGCCTCTCTTATCTTAGAGTATGCCTTACTTTTGCGTGTCTACAAGAAAGTCCCAAGGTTGGCTGTCAAGCTCGCTTCAGATGAAAATGGTAAGTACCCTCTCAGAACACATCCTGTAGAGGGAAATCCAACAAAAATTTGGCATTGGAGAGTTGTTTTCCCACTACCTGTCCTGGATTATTTTTGACAAGACCCCTTACAAGTTATCAGAGATATTTTCAGGGTGAAGGTTTTTAAAAACTGACAATTATATAGTAACTTGTATGGTCCTGTCAGAGGTTGCCACAGACACAGAGACAGAGATAGTCACAGAAGCACCTGGGGATGACGAAGGTGCTTCCCAAGAAGGATCATCAACCATAACAGAGACCACCAGGCCGGATCAGCCGACGGGAGATGGACATCTTGCTGCCGTGGAGGAGAGCGCTGATGCAGGTTGTCAACCTCTAACAGAAGGATCTGCTGAAGCTAGTGGTATGTGTGTCTTTTGATAAAAAGGTGCTTTATCATCAGGGTAAAGTGCACAAAGGAATAAGTATACGAATAAAACTTGGTTTGAGGGTGGACAGTCGAAAGTAGCTCCCGAGGTGTTGGAAATTGACAAACTACAGGCAGTGACAGGGATATGAGAAATGTCAGACTTTTTTTTCTGAATTCAGACTTTTTTACTGACTTATACTAAATAAATTAAGTCAGGTGCTTTTATCTACTTCAAGTGCTGATGATACTGTTCCAAAAAGCTTTGGAATCTTTAGCTCCAGGGGTTATCAAAAGGTGGAAAGGCCATCATTTCAATGTACTTCCTAAGATCTGGATCCCAGTTTCAGACCTACGTCAGCAGTGACTCCCACACCTGGAACTTGATAAATTTATTTTACGGTACCTCATACTTCTCTCTAGTTGGCATCATTGAGCTCAGGAAAGTGCGACATTTACATGTGGCACCATCTTTTCATGTGTATGTAGCAAGCGATGTTGGCGCATGCATAATATACTTCATCTCGTGAGTGACTGGTCAACGATTGCTTCAGTTGCACCAGTCTACTATGCACGCGTATTAACCCTGTGCTTGAATACTGGCGCGCACTTGGTAACCAGCTAAAATACCATCTGACATGTGGTGGTGAATGGACCAGTGAGAATTCTGTTCTCGATCATGAAGTATGTGGTATAGCTATATGATTTATCTGACTTAGGCTCAGGAAGCGTATTTGTATGCGTATCCGTACGCTTGCAAAACCTCTCTCTTTTTTTGTGAAATATAGGTAGTTGTTACATATTGTGTAAAGCTATTATAGGTGGTACTCTCTACAATGTTTTTTTACTGACACAGCAAACTGTTCTGTTATCTAGACAAAATAATTTTCATTGTAGAGTGGTGTGAAGTTTTCAGTGACTTCTTACAAAGTGTTATCCTTTTCTTTGTCACATTTTCAAGGTGTAACAGCAGATTCTGTTCAGAGTAAAGAAATTCAAAGTCAACAACATATAAGGGAAAGTACTGAGGAACAAGATTCTTCAAACGAACAGCAATCTACAAGTGACGCAGTCCAACAACAGTCATCAACAAAACTCAGACCTTGTCAGCGCCTGGGGGCTATGTTCCTGTTGACTTATCGAGGGTGGCAAGTCTACAGATCCTACCCAGTGCACCTGGCAGGTCTAGGCATGGCCTTTCTGTACATGACAGTCATGGGGTTTGACTCGATCACTAATGGATACGGATACGCCATGGGGCTGACTGAATCCACTCTGGGGATCATCAGAGGGCTGGGATCCGTCGCTGGCATCTTTGGAACTTTCACTTTCTCACAGATGAGACGCAGAATTGGTACCACTCGCACCGGCCTGTACGCTTTATCTCAGGAAATCATTTGTTTAAGTTTATGCGTTATTTCAATTTGGATGCCTGGTAGTCCATTCAACCCACGCTATTATGAAGACAATCCGACATCTCCTGCAAGCAGTACCCAAGTAAGCCATACATCTACCAGCTTGTACTCAACGACACTTCCAAACATTTCAAACTTTACTGACCAATTTTCTGGTCCAAACCAAACATTGTTTGCTGGTGATGAAGAGGCGTACACGGTGCAGAGTACAACAAACACAACGCAAGGTGGAGATGTTTCTGAACCTCCTTTTTACTACACTTCTTCAATTCTTTTCTTCGGTGGAATGGTACTATCAAGAGTGGGTAAGTTACACTGTATCATGTAACATGTTTTCTTTTAATGAGTCAGTATTAATGTTTGACTATTGACTACGGCAATCTTCTTTTATTTGGTGCTACGTCATTTGAATTTGACAGAGTTCAGAGATAACAAAATAGTGCAGCTTGTTTGGTGCATTCCACACCCTTGAGGGAACATATTACTCCATCACTCAGGGAACACCCTTGGCTACCGATTAGAGACCAGATTCAATTAAACTTACTCTTTTTTTAAAATAAATCCTTGAACAAAACTCTCTTACCTATTTACTGTCATAATACACTCCTCCACAGCGTTTTCTTCGGTCCACACTTGGCATCACTTACATGTACCTGAATGGTCCCCGTGAAAATATTGTTCTGGGTCACAAAGCATTCAGTGTAGCTGGACCAATGATTTGGAACAAATTTCCTCATGTCATTAGGGAATCTGTTAATTTATCTCTATTTCGGTCTTAAGACTCACCTCTATCCATGTTAATTTGTAATATGTGGGCTTTGATCTTGATTGAATAGTGCCTTATAAATTTTAAATGTCAATTGTTATGTGATATAATTCTGGGGTCGGATAAAGAAAAATTGACTATGAATAATTCTGAATACATTTAGGTCCCAGGTGTGGTGAATGCATACATATAAAAAAAAACAGTCTACTTATTGATAGAGAGAAATGGTTTGCCCTCGTGTTTTGGGCATAAAGGACTGCAGATTGTAGCATGTCACTTTCTTTGTAAACCCTTACAAGGTGACATCAATGGGTCTTCAAATTCGAGCATGGCTCTACCTACCTGTCATAAAGTTATGAAAAATATTGAGCGCTTTGAGACGCACTCAGTATGTGCTCGGATAGGCACTGCAGCACTAAAACTGATTGGCTAACAAGACAGTGCAGTTTTCATTGTCTCTCGAGACAGACGGATACCAACCAACCTCGTTATTGACCCAGTAAACATTCTTGAGATGCCAGCACACAACTGGCAGAGCAAAGAAGTTGATAAATATTACAGGAAATGTTTTACACATTGATGGAGATGACACTGTGTAGCATCTGTGTATTAATATACTGTTGTTGTTGTTATTTACTGTTTGTTATAGGTTTATGGATGTTTGATCTTGTCACCACACAACTCATTCAGGAGAATGTCCAAGAGTTGGAAAGAGGGGCCTTCTGTGGTATGCAGAGAGCTTTGGAGTGTTTCATGGACATGCTGCATTTCATACTTGTCATCATTCTGCCGTCGTCAGAAACCTTTGGCTTCCTCATCATCCTCTCTTTTATCTTCATTTGTATCGGAGCGGTGCTGTACTACGCTTTCTCATTCCGAGAAAGGGGCCATCTCTTCCACACAGAGAAAGTCATGGCGTGTTTACAGAATGGGTCCAGTAATGGTGTGAGACACAACAGGTTGCAGAATGTTGCAATCTAGTAATTCACGCAGCTTTCGTTAAAATATTTAGAACTACCATTGTACTTCAGTGTGCTCTAACCTGAACATTGTTTGAATTGATCTTGATGATGTGATGTGTTAATTTTGCATGAAGATTAAAGAATATAATTTGTTTTTGCCCTTACACCGATGTGTATTAAACACTGTATACTCAGTATTTTCCCAAAGTTCTGTGAAAAACAAAACAATCCACAGGCAAATCACTCTTGTGGAATTCGAACCCGCAAACTTGTTGTTGCTTACCGTATTTTGTGTATGCTGACATTTAAATTGTGAATCACTGTTTGAAGTTGCATCATCTGACTTTTTCCTTCAAATACTAAAAAAACAAAAACAATAATAATATTCAGATTTTGTAATAACATGGTTTATACAGCTAGCTTTAAATACTTGTTATGGCAAATACATGAAGTTTTCAATTATGGGCTGCCATGTGAAAAATAACAAATACAAAAATTATATATTTTTGTTTTCCTTTTTGGGATGACAGTGCAATTTCTGACATGATTGTTACGTCAACTAGCTAGCTTATGAAATGAATTTTTCACAGGTTAGTTTTTTCGTTTATACATGTTGCTACATTCAGGATTGTACAATCGAAAAATTCCAAAAACCAAAGGTACAGTGTATACCTTGCTTTTAAATTAAATACTTTTAAAGAAGCAACCTTGACAATGTTCTCTATGTTTCTATCTTCATTAAAGTCTTAATTTTCAAAAATAAGTAAAATAAATTTGTGTTGTTTTATGTTATGTATCGGTGATGTGTTTGTTGCACATATTTCTTTTTAAAGTATTCTGCTCAACAGGCCAGTCTAACTAGTACAGTCTAACGGTGCAATGATGTAGTTTTCGGAACCACTCCAACTTCAAGTTTGCCCTAATATAGTAATAACATGATGTGAATGATGCTAGGTTCGATCCTCGCTCAGTCAAGTGAGTGCTTACACTGCCTTTGAGTTTTTACAACAGGTGCTCGATATGTGGCAGGGTGCACCCCCCTCCCCTCCCCCCCCCCAATCTCCCATGTGTCTTCATTGTGTTCTTAGAATCTCTGGAATTCATTGTAGTTTTTTTCGGGGGGTGGGGGGTTCTCTGTACATGGGGTGTGTATAGAGCATGATACTGTGTGCACAAGGACACCAGTCTTCGTTTCTCTGGACTAGACTATTTAAATCTAAATGCAAATGAAGGCTAATACGATCCAAAGCCACGGTTTAGAAAAGGCAACAATCATGAGTGCATAGGCTTATTATCACAATTCTTTTTTATCAAGATGTTTTTAATACGTTTTCTATTCATGTCAATGATTTATACTTTTATTACCTAATTTATGTTTGCTTGCAAATAACATTTAATAGCCATGCGTAATATGGAATATTTGTAAATTTTGGAGAGATATTTTTTTTAATCTAATGATACAAACTGCTTTTAAAGAAGTGTTAAACATTTAACATAGATAATTGTCATTTTATACATCGGCCGGTATTTATTTGAATAAAACTAATACACCTGTAGTTAAATTTGTCATCATCAGGTGCCTCTGTATTCACCTTCAAAATTAATTTGCTTCTTATTGTATGTTTCTTGTAGGGTCTTTGCTCTCTTGCTGTAGTTATGGTGTCGTCACTATAACAATAGTTTGAGCTCTGCTCATGTGGCCACGTGTAGCCTCAAATGTCTATATAAAACGTAATATCATTCATTGAGAGGGAGTGAACTATAAACTTTTTTTCTGATTTCATTTGGAATGCAACATGGAGGTTGCTTGAATCATAGAGTAAGGACATTGCTCTATGCTGGGATCGCCCTGAGCAAGTGTATGCCTATACTAGTTCTATTGAATTGAAGGGTATGCCAAGTGCCTATAGTCCTAGGGGCAATTATCGAAAAACAAAAATTGATCAGGCAACCCTCATACATTGATTTTTACTTCACAGTATTACCCACGTATAATTTGTAACTGAAGGTAATTCAAAACTGTTTCAACTTAGTGTTTATTTCGTAATCTCCGTGATACCATACACATTTCAACAACACGGCACAAATGATCAGGGATAGTGGATAAATTATAATACTTAGTGCACAAAATTAACATTAAAAATATCAAATAGGGAAAACAATTTTGCGTTCCAAAATAAGCAGCGTAGGCCTATAATCACTGGGCATGTTTTTACCATGGTTTATATCAATTAGATGTAAACCATAGAAAGTGTTGTCAGCATTATTTTTATGACTTGCATACCAGGAAAGTATTGTTTTATGTTGTTAAAATATTGTTTGTGTGTAAACAATGAACTTTCAATCATTTTTTTTTTCAAATCATGGTTTACAAACATTACCAAAGCACAAAATATTACTTTCTTGGTAAGCTAGGGAGGGGGCGGACGCCCCCCCCTCAAGTCCGCCATTATCAAAGTAAACAAATATAATAAATAACACAAATAAACAACAAGTTGGTTGCTTTGTCTGTTTATTACCGTTAAATTTTGACATTTATAACATCAATTAATATACAAAGATGGAAATAGAAGATGCGCAGTGGCATACGCTTTTTGAGCACAATGCAGAATTTTAAAATTGCTACAACTGGCCTGAATTGGGACTTCATACATTTAAAAAAAAATCAAACTTACGAGGGGGTACATCCCCCAGACTAAAATAAACTAAACTAAACAAATAACTTAATAAGTAAGTAAATAAAAAAAAATAATAATAATTGTAATAGTAACTAAGATAATAAATAATTATGTTTACGAGCCATGTACACCATGACAAATGATTAAGACAACACTTTCTATGGTTTACATCTAATTGTTATAAACCATCCGTTGTCACAAAATAATGCACTAAACAATTAAATAACAAACGGCACCCCATACATTATTACGCAAACTTAGTGCAGTCATCGGGATGAAATGAAAACTGTGACAATCATTGGTTGACCTTCCTGACGTCACACCATGACGTGTCGTGCAACGATTTTTCCTCCACGACGGCCATTTTGTGCTGTTGGCCGCGCCTTCTGTATGTATGTGTGTGGGAACGTACCTAACGCTAACTGGTGTGATATAAAGTACACATTGAAAACTGACATGGTATAATATGCCTTTTGAGAGAAGAGTCACTCCTTTTTCCATGTACTGTAAGGACTAAATAATAAGCTGTAATCTATTCTTTAAGGTGAGTATTTATGTGCTGAGTGTATGTGTTCAAGAGTGCTTTATTATAATGAAAGAATTGTGGTTGTTCTTGTTGCACTGTCAGTGTCACTCGGTCGGTGTCAGATTCAGATTGTCAGCATGTCGTGTTGCCGGCCGAGCTGAGCAGCGGTCTAGCTCACCGAACTCAAGATGTGGTGGCTGATTTAACACAATGTGGGTTCGAATTTCGACATATTAAAGATCATACATGCACATGGATCACATATTTTATAAAACAGACTATGGAACAACTGGTTAGCAAGACGAAAAAATGTCTGCTGAACGAAAGAAGCGCGCTTTCTCGCCCAGTCTCATGTACGGTACACCCGTATATTCCCCCATGTTCGAATCAGCGTACGACGTGTAAACTATACAATCTTGCAGTTTGCACTTTCATTGTACATGTACACGGTTGGCGTGTTATCTAGTGCCGGTGGTGTGTTGCATCTTTCTGGTGGTCTAACTTTCAGAAGTTAAACCCGATGTGGTCACTTTGATTGCATTCAGACACATGACAGTGACACAGATGTCATTGTCAGTCACTTCGTACCTACTGCCTTAGTTGGTCGGGTCACTTCGTACCTTGGCAAAAATGGTGACAGGTCACTTCGTACCGTCAGCTGAGTCACTTCGTATCATCATGGAGGAAGGAACTTCCTCCATGGTATCATCCATGAGCCCAAGTCACTTCGTACCAGTTGTGCCGGGTCACTTTGTACATTTCGTAGCTGCATCCCTCTACTGTTTTTTGGATGTCATTGTCAGTAAAATATTATCACTGTCGGCCTGAGTGACTGATAATTAATGATACAGTGATAATCAGGGTGGCCCTCTAAAAAGTATAATGTTTCTGTGTAAAATGTTGTTAAATACATAGCATAGTGTGTGCCAAAACAGCATTGAAATATTGATATTTTCCAAATGAATAAACTAAAGACCGTATTGTTTTTTAACTAATATTAATTATACACATTTATGTAAATTTTTAAAAACTTAAAATTTAAATACTTTTTATCAACAAAAATTTAAATCTTAGTTTTTTTCTCATATAAATTTTGCATTTAGCCCAAACAAAACATTTGATTTTAAATTGTTTATTTCATTTTCACATGTCATTAAAGTTATTATCTGTAGTGGCTAGAGCAACTTGAATGGAGGCTAAAAGTCATTAGTTGGTTGTGCTAAATTTTTATGCGATCGATTTGAGTCTGATCACAATGGGTCAATTATTGAGACTTTGGTGACATGACCCTCTTGAACAGAGTAGAAATCAAGAGTTGGTAACGAGGTTCGCAGTGTCTTGTAAGAAGGTACACTTCGTCTTGTAAAAAGTACTTAGTGTCCAGGGTATGAAGTGTCCCTGTCCAAAGTCACTTTGTACCTTGTAAAAGGTACAAAGTGTCCAGGGTACGGAGTGGTCACTGGTCAAGGTACAAAGTGACCTGACAGCCTGACACCTCAGACACAGAGCTAGTGTCAAGAAGGTTTAAAACAAATTCAACCTGCATTTAAATTGACGTTAATACTTGTCTAAACACTTGCTCTGCGTGTTGTGATTGGTTTTACTAAACTAATAACTACTTATCCTATTATTTAAAAACAAATTCATGAAAGGCTACATGTATACATTACTTTTAACCTTGAATTATAATGTGGTCAAGATGTGTAATATTCACATTTCATCTTTACTAACTAACAACTTTTGGAAGTTAAACGTCATTGTAAAAAATGAATAGCACAAGGAGTGAGATGAAGCAGAGACACAGCAGGCCATTTCATTCCATCACTATCCTACAATAACTGAGTATCAGCATAGAGAAAGGACCACAGAAGGAGTTTGAACCTCCCTGTCACTCGGTCAGTAACAATAGAAATCAGTGAGCCGCATGAACCCTCTGCATTTTACACTGATAAACTGCGTTGAGGAATGCTGTGTCATATTTTCTGACTTCATTTCGACACTTCAAGATTTTCCACAATAATGGAGTAGATATTTCACATCAAATAAGGCTTCATCGCATGCGCAGTCGAGTACAGTACAGTTCACCCTGCTTCATAAAGACGTATGGAATCACAAAGATTTTAAAGACAGCTATCTGTCAACGGTTTGTTTTTGAAAATCTGCCAAAGTTAAGAATCTTTATGGAACAAAATCTTTAAAATCTTGTGAGAATTAATTATGACTTTGGTTAAAATCTACATTTAAATACAACTTTTATGGATTTTCTAGGTCAAAAAATTGTGCATCTGGCATGTAGTGAGTTTGTCCTTTTGACCATGTTGGTTGATGATTTTTCCAACCGTAGCCAACTCCAAATCAGGAATCAAAACATTTTAAGACTGAAAATATTATTTTCCTGCTTAGCTTACATTCAACAGAACTACTGGTTCGGGTTTCTGCGCACAGGATTACCCAAAATACAATTGGCAGCAAAGCAGTTGCTTTGGGTGACATAGGTTGAAGTGTTATTGACAAACATTAATTTGCACTATGGTGCACTATAGTTAGTGCACTTACTACTTATGTATTCTGTACATTGTAAATGTACCCCATTTATTATGTGCTTGTCCAGTCAGTTTTTCATTGTAAAATCTGCATTTAGATTAGAACGCCTCCTTTTGACACTGTTTAAGTGAAATTATGTTAGTCCCTTAGTCAGCTTGATTGTGCTTGCTTGTACTCCTGGATCCTCCTCAACCCTATGCAAGCGTACATTACATAGGCCCCTATGTCTGATGTACATGTACAGGTGTACAGTACTACAGTAGTAGAAAAATTCCAAATGCCGCAAATTGAATTAATCCTGTGTCAGGACCACTTGGGCTCTAGCTTTACAATTGAAAATAACTCAGACTTTTCTTGAAGGTACATGTGAAGACGAAATTTCATTACATGTACACGTAGGCCCACCACGAACCTCTGATTCATTGAAAAATAATGGTGTACTTTGGGAAAGGTCAACTAACAACAAACCGAAACTAAACACTTACATGTAACACTTCAGCGGCCAATTCATTGTGGTGGTATGCAAACATTCATTATACTTTACAGTATTGCCTTTACCATTCACCATTCTTCATCTTTTCTCATCTACATTGTCTTTAATTGAAATTAAAATTGTCTTTAAATTCTTGCACAAACCATATACATTGTACATATATCTTCATTCAGATAACTCTCTTTTTTATGCTAATTCAAGCGTTTTTGCTTGTGTGATAATCAACAATAAAAATCAACAAACAAAATCGAAAAAACCACATAATAAAAATGGAATTGTGCAAAAACCAACAAGCGCTTCCATGCAAATGATGTAGCTTTACCTGCTGCCTTTCCTTGGCTTTTTTTCAATACACAAAGAAAGCATTACAATCTGGAAAGACAGAGACAGGGCCTGAAAAGTTATAAGTTAAATGTAAACTGAAGAAACAGGTAAAAGTTGCAATGACTAGAAAATCTAGTTCTTTTCAATCCATCAATTTGATGGTTCTTAAAAACAGTCAAAATTGTGATATGTTTCCAACTGCAAAAAGCGTGGGAAAACTGGAAAGGAAATCCTTCTATATTATCCACATTTTTTCTTGATTTCTTATGACATATTTGCTGGTTTCTTGTAGAAGCTAGGAGGTAGC
>CM021544.1:9723314-9736251 GCA_010994315.2 Pisaster ochraceus | reverse complement strand
CGATGCAGCTGGAAAAACAACCATTTTGTACAAACTCAAGCTCGGTGAAATTGTCACAACCATTCCGACCATTGGTGAGTAAACCTGCTGTTTTTGTTTATCAAATGATTTTTCATTTTATCGTTTTATATATCTGAGATTTTGACTAAGTGGTCTTTTGAAACATGATGTCATAATTTATTATCATTATTGTCAAAAATTATCACTTGGCCCCTTTTTTTATAATTTAAGTGTCATGTTTTGTGCTCATTTATTCACATTCGATTTCCGCTAGTCCATTATTTTTAGATTCTTGAAACTTGTATAAACATTTTAAAACTAAAATTGTGTTGTGAATATCTGTACCTCAACAAAATTAAGCAGGACTCGGGAAAGCACTGAGGTTACATAGTTTTTATCACACATCTGTGTAGGGAAAACCAAAATACTGTAGTGTCTTTATCCTTGTTGCAATTATTATATGTTAAACATTTAGCTTGGAAGTAGAGTGTCTAACCAGGTTAGAGTGTCTAACCAGAGTGTCTAACCAGAAGAGCATGAAAGATAAAGTGTACCTAAAAGCCTCTTGGCTTTTGTTCACTTAATTGAAATCTAAAATGTGTTTTTTAAGACTATCAGTGATTTGCTTTTTGTTCCTTTGTGTTCTTTTTCTACAGGATTTAATGTAGAAACAGTTGAATATAAAAACATCAGCTTCACAGTTTGGGATGTCGGTGGTCAAGACAAAATTAGGCCCCTGTGGCGCCATTACTTCCAAAACACACAAGGTGAGTATCATTAGACATCATGGAGGTAGGGTTGAGATCAAATTCACAAAAATCATTAAGATAAAACCATTCAGCATGCCTCAGATTGCATAGTACGACTTTTTAAACCAAAGATAAACACCAAGTAAAAAACACTCTGAGGGCGTCGTTTCAATTCAGTTCAGTGGCATATGTTGACCAAACTTCTAAAATTTGGTTCCAGAATGCCCCACAGTTTTGAAATATCCTAGGGAGAACCCTGTTGTCACATAGCCACTGGGTATATGGCGATTAGCGGAACAGCGTTGCGCTGCCCTCCGAGGAAAACGAACACTGCGGAGCGAGGTTGTGAATTACGCTTATTCTTTTGGGCTCATTTTTCTTTTCTCTTTTGATTTGTTCCATTATGTAATTAATGTCTCGATCTGAGATGTTTGCTCTGAGACTGAGTCTTCAAAGTTGAAACAAAGTCAAGAGATACATTAAACATGCACATTCATTCTACATGTCAAAGGTGAAATGTACAACTGTGCAAATCGACACACGTACACATGTAGTGTTTCCTACTATGTAAACTTTACATGTACAGTACAAACAAAAAAACCAAACCCTTTGTTTGGGTAGTTAGTTTTGTATATTCTATTTTTATTCTATTTATTCCACCCCCTCCCTCCACAAATTTTTTAGAAGTGCATAACTGTATTAGTTCAGGGCTCATTACTATCACTGGTTGACAGGCATGAGCTCAGTGATTTTAGCGTTGTGCCAGTAAACTCAAGACCGGACAAGCTTGATGGTTGTGGGTTTTTCAGTTGAATAATAATACTTCACTGTGTTGGCTATATGAGTCTGAAATAATATCCTTCAATTCTTTTGAGTTTTGAACTGTATCCATTAGACAAATGAGATCTAGATCTTCTCTCCAGGCTTGTTGAATTTATTTTGTTTCTGGTCTTGTAAAATCAATCCGGTCCTGAAATTTTGTTCTAGCTTCCAAGCCTTGCAGACTTTACCCCCAAAATCGAGCCCTGTAGTTGTTTGAAGTGTTTAGGAGAAATGAAAATTTGCACAGCCTTGTGTGCTTGGAACATTGGAAGATACATGTTTCTCATGGGGTTGGATTTATATAGCTTCTTTAACTCAAACTTCTTTACCAGTGGTTTAATGGGATCCTTCCTCAATTGAACAAAAAGCTAACACCAGATGGTAACTCGACTCCAAACTGTCAGAATCTGATAATAATATGGTGTTATGCCTGATCCCATATAAAGCAAAATAAATTTACTAGTGCAGTCCTCGGTTCAACAAGATTTAAAAAAACAAAAAAAACACATCCAGTTACAGGTTCCTTTTTGGGGTAAAATTTTACGAGCTCTTACACATAACTATGTTTACAGCAAAAATGTTTACTACTGAAGGTTTTGTTTGATATGCATACTTTATACACTTGTCATATTCGCAGCTTGAGTTGGTTGCTTTTAACAAAGTTTCTCTTTCTGTGCAGGTTTGATATTTGTGGTTGACAGTAACGACAGAGAAAGACTTGGTGAAGCAAGAGAAGAGCTCAACAGAATGTTGAATGAAGAGGAATTGAGGGACGCTGTCCTTTTGGTTTTTGCCAACAAACAGGTATGGCAGCTCCACTTAGAGACCTGTGAATAGTTGATCATATCAAGCAAACTAGGTCAATTGTTATTAAATTTGTTTGTTTGTTTGTTTGTTTGTTTATATGCATTGTTATGCATTCTGTATTTTGCTTTTATCATTTAAACGATAAGCATTTTGTACAATTTGGTATTTCTTATGGCATGTATGACAGTGCCCATAAAACATGATTTGTTCGTACTCAAAGCCAATCAAAGCATGTGACAAGAAACACAATACATGTAAAAGGTACATGTACCTCTTTGCATCTGCCATGCTTGCAGTTTTTCCAATGGTTGTAATTAATTGTTGTTGTGTTTCCTATCATATATATTGTGAACATTAATGTAATATCGCCATGAGTACTTTTGTAGATTTGTCTGCTTTATGAATTTTCTTTATTTTTATTGTTAAATGTACTTTCATGAGGCATGTAAGTAAATGTATGTAGAAGTGTTACCAGATGCAATGTTTATAATTACAAGAAACTTTAAATACGCAAGTAGCTATTTATACACAGCCCTTGGGATTCGGTGTTATGGGTCATGTGCAACTGACAAAAAGCCATTGGAGTGATTAACGGTTACTTTACTCAGTTATAACATCAATTGTATAATCAGGGTTTAGTGATCAAGTTTGAATTTTTCCTTCTTATATTTCAGGATCTCCCCAACGCAATGAATGCGGCAGAAATAACTGACAAACTGAGTCTCCACAGTATGCGAAATCGAAACTGGTACATCCAGGCAACGTGCGCTACGAGCGGAGATGGCCTCTACGAGGGTTTAGATTGGCTATCAAACCAGCTTAAAAGCCAGAAGGGTAAATAAATTCCATTAGACAAGAGTGTTTGGACACCTTGTAGATAAGTATTTCGTACAGATTTTTTTTTTTTTTCATTGGGGCGGGTTTTGGAGAGATGGAGAAAGATCCGTCTTTGAATATATTATGTTTTCCAACAAAATTCAGAAAAACAAAAAAGTAAAAAAAAAAATCTTATAAAATTGCAACATTGTTATTCTTGATACTTGTGGGTTTTACAGCCCCACCTTGTGTCAGATGGAAAAAGCAGGTACCAGTTGTAATTTTCAAAGCATGTTTTTATGCAGGTTTTGTCCTGTACATGTATAACCATACCGAAGCGGTGTAGGCAATTCTTATTTTATATGTGACACTGGTGAGGTGTATGTAAAGGAACATCCAAAAATAGATTAACCGGCATTTAGACGGGTCCAAAATGATTATCACTGTAAGTTGTTTATTTACCGGCTTCACAGCTAAAAGTTAAACCTTTCTGATGTAGTTAAGGCCTTGTTTTCTGTATTTAAGATTTGTGTTTTGTTTGTTTTTTGAAGTTATTTTTGATTCCAGACTTCCATGGTGTACTTGCAAAACATAAAAACCAATCATTTAAAAGATATTGAGAAAATAATAACAGTTCAAGGATTACATTTTAAATATAATCTTGGTGTGGTTCGACTTCCATAGACTGGTTTTGTTCTTAGAATGTACAGTAAAACTTCATCACTTGCTTGAAACTCAAAAGAAGTTTCTCAATTAGATCAATATGCTGTCGATTAGCGTGTATTAGTTCTCTTTCTGCTAATTTAAGCAAAGCTAAGGAATACAACACTTGGGCAGAAACGTTTTACCAGGGCTACCCCCAAGCTTCTATGTGCAACACAGTAACAAGTTTGACGCATCGGTGCATACATTTTCACCTATGCATAATTTTATTCCAAATAATACAAATTAATTTTAAGAGTGGATATCGATTTTTAAGTGGAAGCTTATTGAAATTGTAATAGTTAGGATATGTAGCAGACCCTTTCGGTACCAGAAATATGTATTTTCCAGAGTGTGGGATTTCATTTTTAAAAGTGTTTCATTTTTTTCATACTACTTAAAAGTAAAGGAAGCTTGATTTATAAATGATTATGCCCGGTAGAAAGTAAGAGTTGTACAGATTAAATATTGAGGCCTGACATGCCAGATGCTTGGTTATCGAAAGGGCAAGGGCACCGAGGCGTTTTCTCTGTTGTAAAGGGCACCTCTGTGTGGAGGAAATTGTAAATTTATAATGGAACATTTCAAGGGGCACCAAGGCAATGACTAGATGCAATGGAAGCCGTTGCCTCTATGAAGCAGCAGGCCTGACTTATGAAGTAACGAAGAAAAAGTTCAAACACATTGGTCCCGGCTGTACATGTACTGTGGCATTGTGTATGTGCATTTATCTAAAAAAGCTGCTTCAGGGTTGAAAAACCAGGGAAATCAGATTTTTCATATTTTTGTTGAGTGCGGAATTTGAGTGCGATTTTCGCAGCTTGGTTATTGTGGGCAGTGACATGTACAGAATTGTTCATAAATGTGGCAGCTGCTCACAAACGTGTGTACGCCTGCAAGAATTTGTACCGGTACATGTTAACATATTTGTACATGTACAATTCTTGATCTTTGTGTTGATTTGTCATAAATCATCTTACTCCATCCATACATGTGCCTATGTAATTGTATCAGTTATTTATTATAACCACAGTTATCCATAGTTTTGTTGACTATCTTCCCAAGAACAGGAATCAATTTCATGAATTTTCATGAACCACTTTGGTTTGTACCAACGAGCTGTCATATACTGACTAGAGTTCTAACACACCATTATACACTGACACATTTTGTGAAGTTTCCACATGGCTTCAAAACGTAGGGCAAGTTAGCAATCTAGTCATGAATAGCTCTATGGTTTGAACACTGTTTAAAACGGCACACGAAGTAACAAAACAGAGCATCACCCAGAGTGTGAACTGTGTGTGAACAATCCCTTGTGTTTGCCATACACCTCATTCTCCTAACAAGTTGACTGAAGTTGATCCTGTTTCTCAAATATAATATGTAATCCTTTTGAAATAGTATACTTGTAGCGCTTCTGTTTTTATTTGTGTAACATCAACAAGCAGAACAAAGGTACAGCAGAAAATAACAAAATTGTTAAGATAAACAAAGTAACTCTTGTTTCTATTTCTTTTTGACATACTTGGACTATATTAGTAAGTGTGTGTATTCCTTACACTCAATTTTGCAAAAAAATCACATAATGTAATATGAAAAAGTGATTAAATAAAAAGGTTGCAACATTGTTGAACCCCAAATTCAGTGGTTTCTATTTGTTCATAATTGTGTGTCCATTGGTCTCTTTTTTCCTCATCTTTTTGTGTTTAAAGTGAACATTTAATTGTTTGACTGGACTATTAACTATTGCAAAGAAATTATAATGTTATCACTGTGGTTACATTTTATCTACGAAGTTTACATGCACCCGCATTGGAACACATTTTCCCTTGGTAGCAACACTGCTTTCGTTTATAAAGTTCCCCCCGTGTTCACTTATGTCTTTTGAAGATTCCGCCTGTGTTCAATCATGTTTTTTAAAAGAGTATAGAGCTCCGAAGGCGGGACATCATATCAGCAATTTATCTCAATGAATTACAAAACATTTGCTTGCTTAAGTGGCGCCCATGTGTATGTCTGTACATGTACCATGTGTACAGAGTATGCTATTTGAAATAGCTTACTCTGTACACATACTAATGTAGTAGCCCTTTTGGCTCTCCATACTAGTTCAGATGTATGGTGGGATTGTTGGTTGCATGATGGGATTTAAGATGGCGAATGTCTACAATATAATAGAGTGATGGTAAAAACAATAATTTAGATCGTTTCCACCATTTCACTTATACCCTGTTGCTGGTGATAGCATAGTGATATAGTAACCATTTTGTGACGTTATCCCGTTATAATAGAGCTCCGGGTCCCCACCTTGCGCATTTGGTGCTAAGAGCATAATCATTACCCGGAAGTATGTACAGTGTTCCTACGTGTACAAGCTTCTATGTACATTGTACATCTATACGCTAAGTGTGCATGTAGGTATAGGCATTGTGAGAGAGGAGAAACACAATCGGCGACCGGAGTCACTTGACTCATTGTTGTGGGTATACATGTACAATGTAAACAAATACGGCAAGCAACGCACAGTGTGAGTGGACAAGCATGGCTGCTTCCGAGTGCTTCTACTGTAGGTGCGGAAGGAGACATGCTGGACCAAGCTCACTGGGCCTGCTTTGTAACCTTTGTTTACAAAAAGAGTGACCCTGTACGTTCAAGGGCCTTTCTGGCAGGCAAGATAAACTTTCAAAGATGCGCGAGATGCACGGTTGACTGTATGTACTCTCAATGTTAACTAAGGCGCCCATTTGGGTGAAAAGTGTTGAAGATGTAGATATTCAACCTTATACATTGTAGATTGATCCACTTGAAGTGTACTGATAAACTCAACTTTCCCTACAAAGGGAAAGGAATGGACATACAAAGGAAACGTTACGGTGAACATATTCCTGGGTCAACTTGGACAGTAAACATTCATGCCATAACCTGTTCTGGTGTTTAACAATGTCCACCTTTGGATACTAGAAGTGGTGTCGATCATCATCGAAGTGCAATCCAGTAAGGACAATCTGGCTTGCCTTTAAAACTTGTATTAAAGTTTTGCCAAAGTGATTCTATTAATTCATTCCTCCCCGCCCCACCGCAAACAAAACAATTTAATACTAAAATTGATTTTAAAAAAGCAAAAAAAAGAAGAAGAAGAAGAAATAAATCAACCAATCAATAATCAATCAATCATTCAATCATTCAATCAACCAATCAATAGTCAACAAATAAAGACTACCTTTCAGAAAAGATTTTTACAATCTACCTTGTGGCAGTGACACTGGTTGTAATTCTCACTGTAAGTTTTGAGAGACAAGAATTGTCAAAATTGTTTTACCCATCTTCGATTAAACAGCTTGCTATTGAGATTGTTTTCTTTTGCAGTTAAACATTATAGGATCTAAGGGAAACTCGGCTCTGTTACAAACAAGGACCACTGAAGTACAAAGCCACAATGGGAGCATTCCATGCCATATTCAAGAACTTTTTCAGTAAGAAAGAAATGAGGATACTTATGGTTGGACTGGATGCTGCAGGAAAGACTACCATTCTCTATAAACTCAAACTAGGCGAGATTGTCACCACTATACCAACGATTGGTAAGTATTGTTATTGTAAAAGGCCTGGACCGGTTCTTAGCTAAACTATTTCAAAACCATCCACTGTGACTCGCACTGTAATGCATCCAGTGAAAAATGGCTGTTTTCAGCGAATACAAAAAGTTGGTTATATTTAGGAATTACTAATGGTAAGTTATGTGTTGAACTATGCCGAAGGCCCATGGTCAAGGGGTTCTTGACCACCTTCCTCACCCCTAGCGCACACATGGGCCTGTCAATTTAAATGTGGATGTTTTCCTAAAGGGAAGGGGAAAATGTTGCCAAAAGACGTTGTTTAGGTGGAGGGGATGATGAAAACACCGATCGTTTTTCGTTTGAGGCACAAACCGCAACGTATGCAGTGAGTTTTATTTTACCCCCCCCCCCTCACCCACCCCACCCCCCAAAAAATGGTAGGTGTGCCAAAGATGTAAAACGATTCTACAATATGAAGGATAACACGTTTTGTGCCAAAGTGCATATTGTTTAATAGTTAATGACCGTTTGAGAGACCAATTCATGTAGCACCTTGTAAGGATTTAATGGTGGCCCTGAAGGAACATCGCATAGAGCAAATAATGTATGTGCACATACAAGTATGACGTACCTTTGAGATAAATCCAAACCCTTTTTACTCTGCAAAAATGTGGGTGTTAAAATTTACACCGTTAGTGATATCAAACATAGATCAAAAAATGAATCAAAATTTACACCATAGGATGCTAAAATAACACTCATTTCTGCCAACACAATTACATTGGTGTTATTTTTACACCTCATGCTGTTGATTGGGTTTCTACAATGTGTCGTCACCCAAGGTGTCAATTTCCAACCCAGTTTTTGCAGTGTAGTGTAAATAATAGATTGCGTAATGCTGATTTATAGGCAAAATGAGAAAGAAGACTATACAAGTCACATGTGAAAGTTTCATCTGAATACAGTGTTTGTCTTGCTGAGGAAACAGCAAAAAGCTGTCACGGTATTTTCACAAGAACGTCGAATCCATCCAAAATACGTTTAGCGGAAACGCATCTCTGGCCGCAGCATTCGCGTACGGACACCAACTCTCAGAAATCAGAATAAGAAAAAGATCATGCATGAGTTGTTTCTCAGGTTCAAAATTTTTGGGAAAGAAAATCAAACCATATGACTTCGAAGGGAAACCTTTCTCAAAATAGTTTATACTATCAACAGCTGCAGTGATTCGCAACACGTAGGCCTAAGTTATGGTCATGAATTATTGGAATATTTACCAATCTATGACCCTAACCTATAGCTAAAGTTTGTCTAATATATATAGCTTGTAAATTTGTTTCTTTTTCTACAGGATTTAATGTAGAAACAGTTGAGTATAAAAATATCAGCTTCACAGTCTGGGATGTCGGTGGTCAAGACAAGATTAGGCCACTGTGGCGACATTACTTCCAGAATACACAAGGTGAGTCCAAAACAACAAATAAATCATGGTTTAGATGGTCAATAATTTTTCCCTGAACCAATTTGACAGATGACGCTGTTTCAAAATGAGAAACATAAACAAAAACATTTGCAATGTCATGCACAATGCACAAAATACATATAACATACAAAACTCTTTGAACATGGCGGATATGATGGATTTGAGTGTGGGGTCACGACAATAATTCCGTTCTAAATTTTAATTAACTTCCACTTATTATTGAGCGGACTGTTTCCGTGCAATATCTAAAGTGAAAGCTAATAACTTTCTCAAATCTTAACATATCTATTTAAAATTTAAAGTTTAAATCTACATTTTCGGATCGGCCAACCATTTTACCTTTAGCATCGCACAAGTGTTAGTTTATATTTACATAAATTATTGAAAATGATGGAAAGCGGACTCAAAAGCTGTAGAGCTTTGAAGATCTTCTTTGTTTGTGAACTGTTAACACTGAGACTCTGGCTTTCATGTAACAACTCATGTTGATTCTCGACCACTCGGTGGTTGTCCATAAACAAAACATACAATTTAAACAAAGAAGAAGAAACTATATGATCCAGCATCTTGTTCAAGCCAACAAAGTACTGTGTACTGGGTTTTTGCCATGGTATTTCTATCAATACTACACCCTTTAAACTTGTACCCACTAGAACAAAGACGACTTAGAGGATTCTTTGATTGAAATGTAAGCTGGCCAAGGGGTTAAAGCAAGTAGGCAGCAGCACATTTTTCAAGATATCCGCGAGCACTGGCACAAGGGGCCATAAAAGCTGTACAAGCCAACTTTGGATGTAGGAACTTCTTCTTTTAGAGGGTCATCAACGACTGGAATAGTCTACCTCAGAAAGCTAACAGTAAATGCCAATACAGTGTCCTAATTTAAGAAGGAGCTCGATGCCTACTACATGTAGGAGAAAAAATGATTGGATATGGCACATATCTATAGTGACAGTTTTGTAAACTTTTGACTTGACCCGAACATTTTCAAATGTATATGTACTTATGTCCAAAGATTAAATAAATAATAATAATGAACAAATCTCTACCATTAAATCGTAAAGGTGTATCCTAATCCCTACTGTTCATGTTATTTCAGAAAGTAAACTTTCACGTATACAGGGCCC
Source organism: Pisaster ochraceus (assembly GCA_010994315.2). Classification (NCBI taxonomy): domain Eukaryota; kingdom Metazoa; phylum Echinodermata; class Asteroidea; order Forcipulatida; family Asteriidae; genus Pisaster; species Pisaster ochraceus. The sequence continues at coordinate 9,726,185 of CM021544.1, read as the reverse complement.
AAGACACTTAGTTATCTCACCCATTTTTCTTCTTGTAGGTTTAATTTTTGTCGTGGACAGTAATGACAGGGAAAGAATTGGTGAAGCACGAGATGAGTTGGCGAGGATGTTGAACGAGGACGAACTCAGAGATGCACACGTCCTGGTCTTTGCCAACAAACAGGTACGTGCTTGTTGACTAAACTTGCAGACAAGCGTTGACAATGTTTTATAATAAAAACAAACATGTTCAATTTGATCCAATTGAGTTATTTAACTTCATGAATAATTCCGCTTTCTATGGTGGCTCTAAAGGGACAGCGCATAATATATAAATGTGTTCACTTATAGTTGATTACGATTGGTGCCATAAATTGCAAATATTCACGTATTACCATAGAGCAAGTCCTTGCTCTATGATATTACAGACGTAAATATTCACGATGTCGGCCGTGTCGCGAATATTTACGCTTTGTGCCCTACATCGCAAATACTTTCGTAAACCATTACGTAGATATTTGCGATTTGTGGGAAATATAAACGTACATATTAAAGGAACATTGAAAATTTGTATTTACATTGAACATATTTATTTCAGGATCTTCCAAATGCAATGACAGCGCAAGAAATCACTGATAAATTGGGTCTTCATGAGCTGCGAAGCCGCCAGTGGTATATTCAAGCAGCATGTGCAACAAGCGGGGATGGTTTGTATGAGGGACTAGACTGGCTTTCCCAGTCCTTAAAAGAGAAGAAATAGTGCGTTGGATTATATTATTGCAATAACATTGTTAAAGGGCGGTAATACAGCATTCAACCGTTTTCATGATGGCATCAATTTAAAAGTGTATAAGTAGCAATTCGTAAGTACTACAAGGGGCGAGGATTGTTTTCCCTTCCAGCCTTATCTAAACTTCGTGAACAAAGCGAGAAAAAACAAACACAGGAAGAAAACAAAACAATGCAGCGATGAATTCAAAGTATACGTTCGTTCAAATCATTTGATGTATATTTAGTTTACGATTTAATTTGACTGTATACACCATTAGTGACTACCCTTTACCTGTTGTGAAAAACGGTAGGCCTACCCGTTTGCGATTGGAATAATCAACAGTAAGACGCCAGAAAGTTAAATGAGAGTTTCATCTTGAATATTATTTATTTATTTATTTATTTATATTATTTCAAAAGCCATGGATCAAACCATTATAAATAAAAATGTGGAATTTAAGTACTATTTACACAATGTATTCAAAACAACACATAGAATACAGGCACTGGTCTTACAAACCCAATGATTTCATTGGATATGCATCGATGAACCGCTGTGTAGGCCACACACAGCATATTAAGCATGTATTTTGAGTTTTAGTAAACTCTTTTGCCTGTAAGCCCTATATAACTGGTAATTCTAGTATAGTTTCTTTAACACTATTGGAACTAATATTTATTTATTTATTTTTGGGGAAATTCTATTTTCCCATTTCTTTTTGTGCAATTGTGAGTTTCTCATAAGTGTGCTGTATATTTGTTCACTAGTATAAAATGAACAATATGAATGAGTCGTAATGTATTTTGCTCGTTAGGCCACTCTCCCCACATATTTTTTAATCAAAACGTTTTTCAACCACTTAAAGGAAAGGGTTTGAAAGTACAGTACATGATGAGAAACAATTTACGAGTAAGTATAGGTTTGTCTTGGTAACATGCAAACAATTTCTGTATGTGTTGGGGTGGTTCTGATAGGAACTTTTTACAAGACGGGTGGGTTCTTCTCAAAACCATCACCACAATTGGATTATTTAAATGGTTTGATCGCAAAATTTGTTTCTATTTAAATATTGTGTACGTTGTGCATGAACTTTTTAGCATTAAATGTGAGTATTTTATTCTCGAGTCGTAGATTGGTTTCTGTCCACGTAATGCTATTACATGCAAAATTATCAATAAAGATTAAAGTCACTTGTGAAAGTTTCACAGTGTCTTGTTAAGAAAACAGCAACAAACTTTCACGGTATTTTCATCAAGAATGTCGAATTTATCCACGTTTAGCGAGGTGACAGCGGGTACCAACTGCATCTCTGACCGCAGCATTCGCGGACACTCACCACGGAAATTTGAATTTTTAGTCAACCCTCAGAAATCTGAAAACGATTCATGCATAAATCGTTTTCAGATTCAAATGTCGTGGGGTGAAAATTATTCAAACGATAATACTTCAAAGGGAATTCTTTCTCAAAATAGTTTTATATAATACAACTGCAGTGCTTATCACCAAGTAAGTTTGTTTATGGTCATTAATTTGTATTGTGTATTTACCAATCTATGACCCTCTTTGAATCGGTTGTATTTAACCGATCCCTGACAATTGTGTCTGCGCTCTGTTAATAAGTTCTCATTGGGACCACTGTGTATAGATACCTTGGCTGTTATTTAACCAGTTTTAATTGAAGCATCTGATTTGTGAAGTAGGTTCCAGTTTTGTGACCAATTTATGGTCTTTTTTAATCTACAAATTTATTATAATGTGGATTTATTAGATTGCAATAAGATGACTTACTATTTTTCAATGATGAACAAAGATGTAACTTTAACAAAAACGTCATAATTTTGCAATCAAAGCTTTTAAAAAGGAGGTTTTACAAATGTATGTTTACACGATTACTACTGACGCATGCTGTGTCTGAAATGAAATAATGTCCAACATTTTTAACTAAAGAAAGAGAGAACAAAATTCTCAATACTCGTTCACCTGACTATCATTGATTACGGATGCGAACGATACGATCAAAGAAGAATCCTTTGAATCAGTGTATGTTATTATTATACAAAATATTGAATAAATGGTGTTTGAAGCTTTGCATGGTGTGGAGAATAAGAGTAACTATAAAT
>CM021544.1:9629847-9666441 GCA_010994315.2 Pisaster ochraceus | reverse complement strand
TTTTTACCTTTTACTGCTAACTGAAGTGTTCTCAAGACAACTAATCAATTCCAACATCAGGAATCCTCAGTAGTATAGTGGTGAGTATTTTTGACTGTCACTCAGGAGACCGGGGTTCGATTCCCCGCCGAGGAGTGTTGATATTTTGTTTTTTCGTATATTCAACTTCAAACTTAAGTAGTTTGAAAACAACCAATCATTCCCAACATCAGGAATCCTCGGTAGTATAGTGGTGAGTATCTCTGACTGTCACTGTGGAGACCGGGGTTCGATTCCCCGCCGGGGAGTGTTGATATTTTTTCTCCTTACACTACACTTCAAATTAAGTAGTCTCATAACAACCAATCATTTCAAACATCAGGAATCCTCGGTAGTATAGTGGTGAGTATCTCTGACTGTCACTTAGGAGACCGGGGCTCGAATCCCCCCGGGGATTTTCGATATTATAATATTTGTTGTTCCTCCATTCAACTGCAAATTGAAGTGGTCTATAAATAGTCAATCATTTCTAACGTAGCGAATCGTCACTAGAATTTTTTAATTTGTTTTGACTTCGGCAGCCATCAGGAATTAAGTTGAACTATAGACTGCTGACTACAAAGACACGCTACATTCAAGTTGTTCAACTCGTTCAGTAGTGTGATCACAATACTGATGCTGCTGTTATCATTTCGTCAGCAACGCCATAAAGTACCAACAACTTTGACCTTCAAAGACAGCCACTTTGTTTTATACAAACGACGCACTTCACACAACTACGTTTGTACAGTTTTAAAGAACAGATAATCTTGTGATGAACAAACTTTACACAGATTTGTATGATATAAGAAGTCTTCTTCCTTGACAATTTTAGCTTACACACAGTTTTCTCCTAACATCAAGGTTTGGCCTAAGTTGTATTCGTCAGCCGTTCGTCAGAGGTGCGCTGGGGCCTACAAATTGTTTTGAACATAGTCAAATATTTGAGTGTGTGAACGTTTCGCACGTTGAGTGTAGGTTGCTTCTTCGTCCGCCGTTCGGCCATTTGCGTCCAACCCATCTGGCACTTTGTCATAGCGAATCCCCAGCGTATACACATCGTTTATCTAACGAATGGCTAACGAATGACCACATCGTATTCTGACGTACATAAACTTTCACTAAGCGTCCATCTAACGTGCATGACGCGAAAGTAACGATATAGTAATGTGCGTGTAATGTACAGTGCAACCGCAGTATATGTAGCGTTTTCCAGTCACATCTTCGACGTCACCGACCTAGCTCCTTCATCATTTCGGCTCAGCTGGTCACCAGAGATGGAGGATGCTCAGAGACTCCGGATTCCATATTTTCTTGCCGTCATTAACATGAAAATTACATGAACCAGCTTGGAGAGCGTTTTAATGGGTCTGCGGAGACACGCCAAGTGACCGGCCGCAGGACGCTAGACATACGTTGGGCATTCGTTGGCAAATCTTTGCGTGGCGTTCTGCGTTCGTTGGATGGGCATGACGCATGCGCTGTCATTCGTTACATGGACGATAGTTATACGTTTAGCATTCGTTCCTCATTCGTTTGACATTTGTTTTTTACGTCAGGAATTCGCTAATAAACAGATTTTTGGCCGGAAATTTGAGCGCATCTGGACTTTGCCAAATTTTCATTAAAAATTCAGTACGCCTGGCATAAGTTAGCTCTATTCGCTACTATGTGACAGGGCCTTTAGCTTAAAATGAATACCTACAACAACGATTAACAGGGGACAAACGTTCTGGTGCATGTAGGTGGGGGGGGGGGCGGAATGGACATGCGGCGCAGACAGTTCTCGGTTAAGCGGTGACCTTGGTCAATTGCCGTAACTTAGTTTACTGGTATTCATCTGTTCTGCCTAACATATTTTGTCGTTGACTACAAAAACACACTCAAAGAGGGTTCCCGCACACTGTCGCTGACAGCTTTTCATGAAAGAGTCTGAATGCTTTTCCGCATCACCAGTTATACTTTTGTCTGACTTTCATTGTATAAAGTTCAATTTTTGGGGGGGGGGGTTTTTCCAACTTTTGAGATTTACCCTAATCGTCATTCAAATTCTGTGGGGGAGATTGCATTTTTTGTTTTGTTGTACAACTATAACATGTCATTGAAACCTGTGTTATGTATGTTCGTGTGTATTGACTTTTGGATTTCTAATATATTTCATGGATATGCAGGGGCTTTTATTTGGGTTCGTATCCTGACTTGCTATAGTTTGGTTCATGTGATTTACTTGTATATTATCTTTTTACTCTTTCTGTCAGATGCGAAATAATGAAGTATGGTTGCCATTAGTAAATGTGTTCCCTTCAAACGCGCAGTAACGGGATTGTGGGTTCCTAATTTCAGTGCAGTTGGTAGGTGGAATATTTTTTTTGAAGTTTAGTAGTTTGGTTTAATCCAACTATTTTTACTCACCATTTTATGGCATACCTTTATATACATTTTTTGAGTGAGGTCTACGTGTCTGACATTTTCACCATGTATACTGCTTTGTAAATACTGCTTTTATTATATTGAATTCAATATACTCATATTTTTTTGTCGCCCTAAGTGATGGGCTTTGCTTGTTTAAGTGTAGTATGTTATTTGTGGATAGAATAACAATAGTTTTGTCAACTAGCCTGGCTTGGTTCAGGGTGGATTTTTAAGTTGGTTTTGTTGTCCAACTCGGTTTATGTTCTCACAGTGCAAGTGAGACTTAATCCACCACGCTGTCTATACTTTGGAACTTAATGTTGTGCTGATTGAATGGAAAAAAATTGCCTTTTTGCCTTTCGCAGCCTTATGTGGAACACAAGTTTGCTGCCTGTCTGTTTAGATCCAACAAAATGTTCATTTGAGATATGAGTTGTTGTTGTTGTTGTTGTTGTTGTTTTTTTTTTTGCAGACATAGTTGTTGCAAGAGAACTCCACTGATCTGACGTAAGGCAAAAACGTTTTTACCGTTTTCACGTTTGATGCTGTTATTTATTCAAAATGCGGCGCATATTATGCTAGCGGCAATCTCCTGCACATGGCAGTGATTCCGCAATACAGCAAGACATTTTACTTTGATTAGTTTCAATGGCCTGGAATAACTCTAAGTAAAGGCATTTGAGTTTTGAAAAAGATGTATGTATTATAACTATAGCTATTATATGTATAACTCAAATTGAACTTGTTTTGACAAGTTGTGTTCCTTGACCAACCAAATACTTAGGCCTAAACTAGATCAATGTACATGTATTGTGATCACACACACAACGCGCATTAATGATGTCATGGCGACGTCGCACAATGCTACACAGCCCAGCAAACACATCTACAGTATCCCACAAGTAAAACGAAAAAAGTTTGAGGTTTGGAACAGCTAACTTTTACAGCCCGACACACGCGCTTGCGCACCGGGGAGAAAATCATATCTGAGGCAGGTGGCCGATAGCAACTAACTCTTTTTCTGTTTGAAATGTTGGCATCGCATTGCAGTCGACAGGCCTTGGTGTACCAAATCCACTGCCCGAACTCCTTTTTGTTATTAACAATAACTTTTCCTAAATCAATATGAGAATAGCTGGACCGGAATTCTGATTGCCAACGGCGGCCCATGTACAACTATTCTAAAGAAAACAATACCTCGAAATATTCAGACCTTAGACCTTTGACCTGAGTAATAACCCACATCGTAAAACAAAAATCCACTTGGATAGGTGTTTTGGGGCAAACCTAAGGACTTATTTTCAGACGCCAAACACCAAACAAAGGTATGCACATCTTTGCTTGGTAGCAAGGTTATAAATTTGGTTGGGTCTATCCTTATTTCTGAACACAAAAGTAAACCAAATGTAATATCAAAGCAATTGGGCAATCCTTGTGGGCACCAAGTGGATGGATATCGAAATAATACAATGGTAGGCCAACTTTTGGCAGCAGATTATAGTAGTATTTGCTTTTGCCGTGTAAGTTGTGGGCCACCGTAGAATGCTTAACCTCTACTTGTTTACGAGTTCTCGCCGGCCAGTGACAACAAGAACCGCTGTGAGAAACCAACACGACGCTGCAACCATGCAAACGGATTTCCAGTGCGCAAAAAGGCAAACAAACCCTTTATTATTGACCCAAGCAATGGTTTCCGGCATGGGATATGGAGGTTAGCCCTTCACCCCAAATCAACCAATGACACTCCCATTCCTGTGCGATTTCCGCCACCAAATGCCTTCAAATCTCCTGTTCAATACAAAATAACAAGCATTTCCTCTTCCGCTTCTTAGTCAGCCTTTGTGACAGCATGTTGTAACTACGTTCAGTGTAACAACGACGCAGTACTATTTCCCACCGTTCGTTTGAACATAGAGCAATGGTTTGAAAGGTGCTTTGCAAGCTAGACCTGTTTCTCATTGAACAAAAAGTAAATTAATATCAACAATATTGATGCTTCTTGAAAGGTACAAAATGCATCGGTTGAAAGACATTGTATCGATGCTTACAAGAACACTGCTGTTTGTAAGTGGAATTACTCTATTGGGAAATGGCTGTTGCGCATTCAATATGGATACAGACAAGCCAATTGTGCATGGAGGAACTAATGGCAGCCTATTCGGATACACAGTGGCTTTCCACAGAGTGGGCGACACCAACATGTAAGTTATAGAAGAGTTTTGTGTCAAAATGAAAGCAAAACCAACACCATTGTTGGATATTTTTCAGTTCTAGTCAATGTTAACGTTAGTAAATTGTATACTCCTTTGTGTATGATAATGGTGTTTTTTACTTTTGTTTTTCTTATAGTAAGACGTCATGGCAAATTTTTACACACAGGAACTTTTATTTAAATATTTTTTTCGCAACATTTTTTCATACTCGTCCAAAAAGCAAGTGGGTTTATAGAACAGAATATAAGGAAAACACCAGCAAATAAAACAACATATCAGTCGTTGTTGTTGATGTTGTTTATTTACTTATATGGCCCTCATTTTCTTAAATGTTGGGTTTTTCCAAGTCAATGAAAGTATTTTATATTAAATTGTGTAATCATTGCTTACACTATACAGCTGGTCTGGTAGTTTATCGTCTGTAGTGTATTTTTGTAATTGTGTTATCACTTGAAGTTGTAAAGCACATCAAGAGATCTGTCATCCATAATGCGCTATATAAATTATGTTGCTGCTGTTGCTGGTGTTGTTGTTGTTGCTGCTGCTGTTGTTGGTGTTGTTGATGTTGTTGTTGATATTGTTGTTGTTAATATTTAAAAAACAAAAAACAAGAGACAAAAACAAACTGTAACTAGAGGCTGTTTAGAAGACCAGGCCGATGTTTTATGTTGGTTGTAAGGAAGTAGAACTAAGCAATCATGTATGTCAATAATCATCAGTAATAATAGTCAAAAAATTGTTTTAAACACAAGTGGAAAGCTTTCCTATTAAACAAAACAAGACAATTAGAAACTTTTTAGCGCAGTGTGATTATCGAGTAAAATAGTACCTTGGTGAGAGCAAATGTAGTTCAGTTATTTTCGATTAAAACCATTCGTACATTTTATATACTGCACTTATAGGTCCTTTTCATTTTGATTGAAGGAATACACGTCAGGTGTCATACTTTATTTTGCCATGTTTGTACCGATACTTCCAAAACCGAATAAAGAAGTCCTATTTTGATAAACAAAGGACGCCCGTATTGCTTCGCAGCCAGCCTTCGAAGCTACGCTTCGCGCATACAAATATGCAAGGAACAGTCCAGATTTGACCTCGTTATTACATTCCGATAAGTTATACTCATATATGCACCCAACGTTTGTGCACATATAGTACAACATAAAAGCACCAGAGCATATAAGATATTTGGCCATGAAGCTGCACTTCCTTGTTGATAGGCAAAACAATTTACATGTTTTATTACAGCGGTACATTTAAAGGGAAAGAGGAGGTTCAATGGAGCCCCCCCCCTCCGCCGAGAGAAATAAATCAAAACTTAAGGGAAACGAGCAGTTACAAAAGGCATTTGAAGGCTGCAGAGTTATCGAGCTGTGTACATTATTATTCGTTATCGATACTGCGATGTTTTTTTTTTCTCCATATTATGCGGTGTAGGAACATCCTGCCTAAAATACTGCCAATCGTATGCAATTCTGATATTTTCAAACACTATAATTTTGTGCCAAACCAAACAGGAACGTCACACATAAAATCTCACTCAAAACGTAACCGTTATAATTATATCCAATGAATGTATTATAAAACAAACATCTATTATTAAATCTGCATGTTGGTGGAAACATTGGTTTTAAAAAGAAAAATACCCCGAAAGTACAATTACTATTGGCCCCAATACGGGATAAAACATTAACTATAGCGTCCGCAACGGTCACATCGGTGATAAAATAGAATGTCAAAATAGTTGTAAGTTTGTCCCCAATTGTTATTTTGCTTTCTTTTCACTAGATATTTTATGTGCATGTATTGATTTGTTTCTGCTTCTCTGCGCCTTGAACATCTCTTGAGATTTTATTATCATTATTTTAAAATAAACACGTTTTCAAAGTTTTACAGCAGTTGGAGAAACAAATAAAGAAAAATAAAAACGAATAAAACAATCCCGTAAATTATTGGAAAATTCCATTTTCTGGTCAAAATATGGGCAAAATACTACAAAAATGCCCTTTTATGGGTTTTAAAAATATATTTTTCACATCATCATGTACCTGGTGAAACGACATTTGTGGCAACTTGTTAAAAAACGCTTGAGAAGGTTTGAAACTATACGGAGGGGAAACATACTTTTATCAAAACCACTTACGATTGATCATACCTTTAAAATTTAGTTTACAGAGTGCATGCCAAATATCAGAAAAACAGGAACCGACGGAAAACACTGATCATATTTATTTCCGGTGTTGACCACTAAAAGAACACGTCTATGCTAGCTTGGAGCTTGGCCGGTAGAGCAGACTGCCTAACCTTCCCAAATTTTTGCGCAGCCATTTTGGCTAATTAAGTGCCTTGCTCAAGAACACAAGTGTCATGATCAGGATTCTAACCCGAACTCTGCTGCTGACAACACCAAAATTTAGGTCCTGTGACCTAGACCGCTTGGCCACGAAACGCCACGGAAAAAAACAAAACAAAAACAAAAACAAAACTAAAAACCTAAACAAGTGACAGACAAACATAAATATTTAAATACAATGCTTGCTATATCCAATGGCGCCACGGTAATGGCTGTCTAGATTGTCTTTAGGTTGTTGTGTGCTTTTATGTCAATGTTGATATTGATTTGGTATTTAAATCAAAATGATAAACAAACATAGTGTGTGAGACAAAAATGATATTCGGGACATGTTTATGTGAAATTGTATTAGTACATGGGACCTTTCATGAAACTATTCCAATTGTAATGTTGTCAACAGTGTCCCATTGGCAACGTATTGTATTGTCATGAAATACCTTTGTGGCACCGTTGAAAATACTTTACCCTGCACTGTAAATCTGTACCTACCATTGTATTCTCTGTCGACCGTGACCATAACAATGAAATTTAATTCCAAAAGTGAACAGGGCCTAATTTCAAAGCTCTGCTTACCGTAAGCAAAGAATCGGCGCTTACAGAAAAGGGGAATTCCGCCCTTACGTCAAGTGTATTTCACGGGTTAGCAGAGAATGTTTACTTGTGCGCGTGCGTACTCTACGTTAAGGCATTCTTCGCTGACACAGCTAGCGCAGAAATTCGGCGCTTGCACAGTTAGCGGAGAATGGTAATCACAAGCGCAGAATTCGGCGGTAAGCAGAGCCATGAGAATGGGCCCTGATTGCTATTCAGATAAAGTTGCTTAGTGTTCAAATCGTGTAACGCAACGATCTCATCAGAGTTTTGTATAATGTTTTTTTATTTCGTTATAACACATGAGCAAATTATAGCTGAGTATAAATACGAGAGAGGAAACCATTCGTAATTATCACGCCAAAACTGTACAAATATAACAAAAAACACTGTTATCTCTCTTGATGCAGTGAAACGCCTATTTATTTTAAACGGGTTTTCCGTGTTTTTTTATATTCCATCAAACCATGAAGATTACAGAATTTCAAAATATTATTACTTATAATAATTAATTTATTTCCTTGCCAACTGGTTTCCTATCGAAAAAGTTGATTGTACGGCAGTGGTTGATACTTTACTTGTCTAAAAGACGCAGTTCAGGATTTGATGGTTATTCCAAATAAAATTTACAAGATTCAGTCTGAAAATTTGTTGACAATCACAACAGCAAGAGGTTAAAAGCGCAGAACCTCTCAATTTCCACTAACGAAATAAGGCATGGTTTAATGTAAACGTGTACCGCAATCATGTGATGAAAAGTCATAAACCATTTTCATCGCCATTCACTAAAAAAAGGCCTAAAGAAATCATTGAAATTCTACAGGTGAACTAGATTATGACAATGAATTGGTTGTTCCTCAAGCCAAACCATCGATATGTGACAGTAGTATTCAGCGTGGTATTGGTGATTTTTCCCCACAGGCTTTTAGTAGGGGCACCGCGAGCCCAAACTTCTCAACCAGGCGTGATTAAAGGAGGTGCCGTCTACCGCTGCCCTGTATCGGATGAAGAGTGTCAACAAATCGAGTTTGACACAACAGGTTCGCTTTACATTGAACATTACAGGAATGTTGCTTTGGATTTTGCGATTTAGGCTACAAAACGCGTTGGAAAGTGTTCATTATGAAATGTATGTGGTTTGAAAGATGTTTTAAAAGTAGACTAAAATTATTCTCACAAAAATGCCTCGAAATTGTATGGTTTTCCTTTTACTTCATGAACTAACTTGGTCCGCCATTTTCGTATTACCAAATCGTTGACTCCACACAATTGTGGACCGTGTAAGTTTACGAAGCAAAAGGAAATCACGCAATTTCGAGGCACTTTTGTGATGACCATTTTGTTCTACTTTCAAAACATCTTTCAAACCACGTTCATTTCATAACGAACGCTTTCAAATGCGTTTTGTAGCCTAATTCGCCGAATCATTTTATCATACTTGTAAAAACATCTTTCCGACTTAATTCGTTTCAACTTACATAAAAAACCGCCCTAAGGCAAGGCAACAATAGCTAGGATCTGATACTTAAAATCAGCCAGTAAAGTGTGTATGGTTCACATCGACATTGAAACTATTGTTGACAATTCTTTCGACACCAATAATTGAAAGTTTGGTAATGCAACAGTTAGTGTGAATTGAAGGTAGTGTATACCTTACCCATGTATTGGATAGTTGCCAGCTCTGAGTTAGTATTTATCTCTCTCTGTGTTGATTTTATGATTTTAAAAGTGTTTGTACGTTGAAAAGCAAACCAAAATATCCACTAACTTACCAGTTTATATCGCACTACAATCACCACCAAGAGGCGTGGCAAAGAAGTAATAGAGGTGCTCATCTCTCAGACATATCCCAGATTCTGTCGAGCAAGTGATTATTCTGCGTGATTATGGAAATTAAAAATGCCATTATCGAAGCAAGACGTTTTCATGGAAAATTTGTTTCGATCCTCCAATCCTTCCAAGATCATTCCATTCTTCCCAGATTCTGTCGAGCAAGTGATTATTCTGTGTAATTATGGAAATTAAAAATGCCATTATCGAAGCAAAACGTTTTCATAGAAGATTTATTTCGATCCTTCTATCCTATAGATCATGGGAAAATGGTAGGAATTGGGGAAGTCTGGGGATTATCTTGGAGTAACCGTGTTTATCTGTTTATAAGTAGTCTATGTCCAAAACGTTAGTGATTGATAGCGGATTGTGTATTTTGCATGCTTGTTAATAATTTGTAGTAACGCGCCCTCTTACGGCATGAGTTAACCAACTTGACCACCTCTCACTAACGTTTTGGGAATGTAGGATTCCAAAATGTTAGTGAGAGCTGGTCAAGATGGTTAAACCATGCCGTTAGAGGGCGCGTGATTACGAACTCCTTACGAGCGTCCATAGACAGTCCATTATCGTCACTGACGTCTTGGGCCAATACTAGTTTATAGAAAAAAGAAGAAGAACAAATCACGTTTTTCTTTGTCTTCCCACAAGGACATCCCATAAACGATCAATCGGAACAGACTGGCAGCAAGTCCAACCAGTTTTTTGGAGCAACGTTGCAAAGCTCTGGACCTGATGGTGTCGTGGTGGTACAGTATTTGTCACTATTTTTATTTTATTTTTTATTCTTAAAGGAAATAATTATATTCACGGTAGTCAGGTTAAAAGGGGTATCCAAGTTAATTTGAAAATACAATTTATTTTAAAGTTTTGTTCGATCCCGATAAAAGTATTACGAGAGAACTAACCCTGTGTTGATGTAATGTAGAAGATTAGTGTAATTAGCATTCTCAGCATTCTCTCATCATGATGCATTCTAAAAACTTCCAGCTTAGAATACACCCAGATTCCGGGTTCCAGGAGGACTGATCTATTTCTGGGTCAGGATGAAAAACGGGACTTGAACGCGGATTCTACGTCAGTTAGAACCATTTCTGGGTTTGTTTGACACAGATTCCGGGTTGTGTTGACCAAGAATTGGGCTGGACCCCACAGGCCCCGGGCTGTCAACTCTAACCGGGGAGTTTTAACAGGGAATAATGTTTTTGTACTTTTTGCTCGTTCAAGACTGAAGAATCAAACTAGTGACCACGTTGTATTTTTTGCTGATGCTTGATACTATGCCATGTGGTTATCTTCAATATTTTAGCCTAGTAAGAGCGGCGAAATTAGGGCTGAGGAAAATTACATCATTTGTAAATGCAGTATTTTTTCGAGAATATGGATTTTGGGGGTCCTGTTTACATTAAATGTCAATTCGTGACTGAAGAGGAAAAATGATTTTTTTTTATATTTTTTTTTTTATATATGTACAGATCTTGTTCTATCAAAACTCGCACGTTCAAACAATGGTCAGCCTGACAATCGCTGCAAAATGACGCCAAATCGCAACACCTGGCAAAGCGTTTTCACTGGGTGCTTGGGAATAATGAACTTTCAAGTCAAGCAATTTAATTTGTTGTAGTAAATTGTCTGCAAATTATAAAATGTGCCTTTGATGGCACAAGTGAGCATCCTTTTTTTCTCTCTTCGGTGCGGGTGACTTGCACTCATGCAGTTTCCGTTTGTATTTTATGCCTCTTCAGCCGTTTGTCTGCCGCTTACTGTTATAAGCTGACTTGGAGGAAAACAATGTCTGCATGTACATTACAGAAACAGTTTTAATAAATGTACATTTGTATATTATATAAAAGGTTGAAACTGGCTTACATATTTATAGGCATGTGCACCACGGAGAATATGGTCGGTAACCAATTTTGCGTATGCAGACTCCCCACGCTATCCAAATGGTGCATGTTTCTCTGCGACCAACAACTTTACTGAAATCCAGGAGTTTACACCATGCAAAGGTATGTACTGTCAGCACAGCGAGAGGGTCCCACTAAAATAACATAACGTAAGAATTACAAAATGTGCATAAATGTAATATGTTAGTAATTTTGAAGATATCAAGGTGTCCTTTCGTTCAAGTATTTATAAACGAAAACGTTAAAAATGAATCCGATCTCTCATTGAGGTTCCCTGAGGGATGGGGAAATGTTCCCACAACGGTCTCGAACAGACCATACGAGCTGCACAATCTTTGAACTCTGTCTTGTTCATGTAACGTAGCACCAGATAACAGAACAATGTCATTGCCAATGGCCAAGACTAAAGCTCTGACAACATGATAAAGAGTTTCCTTTTAAGGTACCGTTACATTTCTCCTTTGTGTTTCGTAATTGAAAACTGGTTTATTGGCTTTGAGGCATTGCACGGTGAGGTATCAATGTTGGTGGTAACACCATGCTTTATATCCACGGTACATAATCTACTCCACTGTAAAAAAAAAAAAAAAAAAAAAAAAAAAAAACCTGAAAAATGCAGGGTTTTTGGCTGTAAAAGTGCAGCATGGCAACGTTACTTTGGTTTGACGAAGTTTTGCATGTAAAAGAACGTCATACTTACTGTTAATAAACAAAACGCCGTTTAATACAGGTTTTAAATAGCACCCTGTAAATTCAAGTTAAAAGCTATTTTTCCAGGGTTATTCCCGTCAAAACAAAGGTTTCCGGTGAACAGTGAAAACAAGCTGTAAATATACACGATTTGTTGACATTAAAATTACAGCACCAACAACGTATTTTAGTTTAACGAGGTTTTGCGTGCAGTTTTGTAAATTAGTTGATTAAAAACTTGTCTTGCCATTTATTCTACTGCATCGGAGCAGTTTTCTGATTTTGGGAGACTAACTTGTTCTGAAATGAACTCTCCTGCCCATTTTAACTACTACCTGGGAGGGAGGTAGGAAATCGGCCGGTAATATTCCTTTTCACCATGGTCCTATAGGGGACTTCTTGCTAATAACTTCATTACCGTGGAGTGAGTTCTTATTTGGTCTCAATGTTTCGACTAGCCTGCTGTAGTCATTGTCAGAAGACTCATATTGACGATGACTAGAGCAAACTGCAAATCATTTTGTTTTTAACAAATTATTGTCGGACCTATTGAAGATAATTTTTTCAAGGAGTGACCTATCTGTATTTCTCAAATGTATGTGTTTATGAATGAACTACTCATTAAAATAGTTGCAAGAATACAAAACGTACTGACAGTTATTACCAGCTTTATGTTTGTCTAAGAACAAATACAAATTGCAAGCAGGCTCCGAAACAGCAGTTTGGACAATAGCTCAACAGCTTGTTTGTAGAAGATACAACAGAAAAATAAGAAACAAATCTTGAAATATAGACGATTTTAAACGAAAGACATATCGTTCAATTTCTGTAAAAGACACGCGTTTTTCAAAACATTTGCATAATCTTGAATCATGTGTTATTCTTCGAGCCCCTTACTAAGAGGCGTTAAGCCTTGTTTGGGGCGAACTTTCAAAACAAAGTTCAAATACCTAACCCATAATTTTTTCTCACCCGTGAATAACAGATCCACTCCAGCAGGGGGTCCATAAAATAAGTGCATGTGAAGCAGGATTCAGTGCAGCTATCGCAGAGGTAAGTTTGCATCACATAAGACCATACCCCAACCTTATCCGCCCTCCACAATACACCGGCTTGTCCTAATTTAACACACTGTATGCACTTTACCCCCTAGTCTCTTAAACTAAACGCAATGTTCAGTTAAAAGTCTGAAGGGCCTACAACTAAAACCATATACATACTCGTATTGACACAGGGGTGTGTCGTGATTTTTTAAATCAACCCCACCCATTTCTAAAGCAATATACGCCCCTGTAATGCAGCTACGCCTCCGTTGGCTAGTGCAACTAATCGAGTGGTCGCGACTGTTGGTTCCAACCTGATGGCAGCGACTAGTCGTTACCACCACAATGTTACTTGTCGACTTGGCTAGTTGAACGTATTAGCGAAGTAGCGATCCATCGGTTTGTGAATGACACAGTGCTCATGAGACTTGCAGACCAAGGTTTGCTGTCTTCATGTATCGTGGCCTACAAATTCCACATTATTTGAAGAGTTATTGACAATAAAGTTAAAATTGACAACTTTAATCGAATGTTGTCAACGATTAGATTGTCATTTTGTAATCATTGAATATCAAATGTCTTATCTTACTGCTCAGATGTATTTGTCACCAGTTTCCTTAAAGTGTGACAGCATTTTATCAGGATAGTTTTTTTTTTTTTTTTCCAGTGCAACTTTGTAGTTTTTAAATTTTTCACCGAAACGTGTCCAGATTCGTTTCCTCTCTGTCTCTTTTACGAGAAAGTTGCTTCCTTTGGAAGTTGGAGATTTCCAAAACTTCAAACTGCACGATTATAACAAGGAATGTGAAAAGGGTAAACAATTGACATTCGATGATGAAAAACACCTTTCGGTCAATAAGGGGCAAGACACCGTGCGATGTATTGAACGGAATTATTGCCTCCTTGGCGTTCCATAATACGGTGATGTGTGTGTCAGGGCCCAATTTCATACCTCTGCTTACCGCCGAATTTCTGCGCTTGCTGTGTAAAAAGCGAAGAAAGCATAGTTACGTGGTGTACGCACGCGCACAAGCACAAATTCCCTGTTCATACGCTTGACAAAAGTGAGGAATTCCGTGCTTCTGTAAGCGCCGACTCTTTGCTTACGGTAAAATGAGTCATGGGGTTGGGCCCAGTTCCCAGAGTATATGAACAGTCTTCCAAATTTTACTGCCAGTCACTGTGAGGTAAATTATTCTGCCGTAAAAGTCGCGACTGGCTGATTTGTTGACCACTGGCGATGCGTCGCACGAAACGTTGACTAGCAAACTTCCTTAGTCACCCGAGCTTAATGCAGCGTGTTTCTGTACCCATAACAATTTGGAAAACAATTAATATTTAGGCAATTTTCACCTAATGAAATGCAATTTGTTGATAACATCTTCTCAAAACTGAGACGGTTTTTATCTCTTATTACCATTCAGGATCTACAAATAATTCTTGGTGGACCGGGAAGCTTCTACTTCCAAGGTAAGGACCACTAAGTTAATCCGTTTTCCTAACCTATTTCGAATCGGGTTTCTCTACGCTATAAATCTGGACCTTGCTTTTGTTTATAACAGTCAATGAAATCATTGTTTTTACACAAAGGAAACACAAAAGTTCAAAATAAGATTATGATTAAAATGTAGTGGGTGTTAACTTTTTAAGATTTTTCTTTTTCTTTTAAAGCTTACATCTTTTTTCCCCAACTTCTTTTTTCCAAAAGGTCAAGTGATATCTGTTAACATCAACTCATCAGACGTGCAAAGCAGTGCTGAACGCGATCTAAACTTTGATAATTTCTACCGAGGTTACTCTGTCGTAACTGGCAGGTTCGGTCCCACTGGAGTATACGCAGCCAGTGCCCCCCGTGGTAGTGGGTTGCTAGGAGTGGTAATGATTCTGTTGAAACAAAATTAATTTTTTTAACTTTTTTATTTATAAAAAATTCATTTTCGAATTGATGAGACAAAATCTTTCAACTAGAAACTTTTTGCAGCTACAAAACTTAAAAAAATAAAATAAAAAAAATCACTTGTGTTTGCTTAAACCTCAATTGTTGCGGTACCCTCTGCTAAAGATTCGAACTTCCTTCGAAACTTTTGGTTTGTGCGCAAAATTACAGTATGGTCGTTCTATCTAAGCAACACATCACACATCACTGTAATCCTTCCACGGACAGAGTTGGAGTTGGAATGAAATCATTTTCCATGGCCGCGCACACAGATCTTTCCTAAATGGATGAATACAACACCCTAACGCTTGTAACGCTGTACACAACTTAGGGCCTGACTAATTTTAAGGTCAATGTGACCTGGAATCTGTTCAAAATTACCCCAAAAGGGTTTGAAATGACGCAGAATATGAGATAAAATCACATGTTTAAACCACCGGAAATGGAACAAACCTCCCTGTGACCTGGAATACGAATCAGTTTTGACCCGTTTTTTAAAACATTTTTTTAAATGTGTGTGTGTTTTGTTTTGGTTTTTTTCTTCTTGGTGTAAAACCCTTTGCCTTGTCTTAATTCCGTATGCAGGTGTCCATTTTTAATGAGAACTTGGCTGCTAGTAGCATTGAAATTGTTGGGTCGCAGGTATCCGCCTATTTCGGTCATTCTTTGGTAGCAACAGATGTCAACAATGACAGGTTTGTATTTGAGTATTTTTGGCGACGATTGCTTTACTTGGCAGGCAATTACATTTTTCAAAACGAAAGATATTCATTTTTCAAAATTTACGTCATATCTTATGGATAGTAAGACATTATTAGTTGCTAGAACAAAAAAGGAGAGAGAAAAAGAGAGAAAGAGAAACCCCACAAAAATACGCACCCCCAAAAAAAACCCAAAAAACAAAACAAAACAACAACAAACAAACAGACAAACAAACAAACGAACAAACTAACCAAACAAAAACCAGCACCAATATTGTTGTTCTTTCAAGTTCTGTGTAAAAGTTGGCAGCCATTCCAAAGCCCTTGGAAACAATATTCTAAGTCAATACTTGGACTTCTTTATTATTATTTATTTACTCCTGACTTTAGTGAAGTAGTTAGACTTGTTGGAAGCGATAATACAATACGATGTTGAACTAGTGTTTGTATTTACAATGAGGGGGTCCCCCTTTCCAAGTGAAACTGCCATGGCATGTAATGACCAAAGAAGCTCTCTCATTTGAATTGTTCACCATTGCATTCATTTAAAAAGTTTGACTAACAGTACATTTATCAATCTGTTATTTGATATTTTGAATTGGGTTGATTTTTATCGGTAGTTTTGACGATTTGGTTGTCGGAGCGCCTATGTATGTCGATCCTGATAATTTGATTGAAAGATGGGAAGTTGGTCAAGTGCACGTCTACTGCCAAAATGCACAGGTATTTTGTTCAAAAAGATATAATTGGTATTAAAGCCAACATTTCTTACAGATATGTATTATTTAAGTTTCATTTTGAATATACAGGTCGCATTGTTAACGAGAGGCTTTTCCATCTTCGAAAAATACTGTTTTCGAGCCTGCTGCTGTTTGTGAACGATGTTAGAAAAAGAGACAGGGAATTTGCAGTTGAAATCCTGCTTACTTTTAGTGTGTCTTTGGTGTCGTCCATAAACTTGTCCCCGATACACGCAATTTCTTGGGGATAAGTGAAAAAAAAAACCCATTAATAATTGAAAAAGTGTATTAAAAATAAGGGAACGGGTACAGTTACTTGTGGTTCGTATGCCGCTGGGATGTATAAACTAGCGAATAATGCGTGAGAGGGACACATTTTTGCAAGTTTTTATAACTTACCCTTTTGTTTTTCCCAGGGCGAGTTCACGGAAACTGACACATTGACTGGTACCCACCCAGGAGGTCAATTTGGATTTAGTATTGCTGCACTAGGAGACATAAACTACGATGGTTTCAATGGTAACTCAGACTTTAATTTGTTTCTCGGACATTATTTTCCAGTTTGTGTACACCTACAATGCATGTGAAATTATACAAACAAGTTTGTTTTCCCAAAACCCAGACTGTATTCTTTGGACGTTTAGAATGAGGTTTTGTTTTCTTTCCTTAAAACCGTTACAGAAACTAAAAAGTGCTGCATAGAACAATTGTTGATAACGATTTTGTTTTTCTTACGATTGATTTTATATGATTTTGCCATCGAAACGCTTACCATCCAAACAAGGATCAATTTAAAAGCAGATTTTATATGAAGGTCAGCAGTTTGCTAAAGTGTTGTTGCACCTTTTCTGATTTTCTACCAAGAAATGTAAAATAGCACTCTCATAGAGAGAGAGAGCGAGAGCATAAAATGAGCACCAATGAACTCATTAGGTTTGTTCGAATTGCTTGTAATTTCTTGTTGACTTTCCCCTCAATAGATATTGCCGTTGGAGCACCGTACGCTGGTGACGGGATCGTCTATATCTACCAGGGGCGGCGTAAGGGGATAAAGCAGACTGTTTCTCAGGTACAACAATGGGTGATGAATTCAAAGTTCAGTTCTTGTAACGTTTTACTATAAAAAAAAATGTATAAACAAATTAAATAATAGCCAGAATAATTCTACAATAATAATAAAATAAATTAATACTAACAATCCCGATATGACTTTTTCCCTGTCTAAAACTTTTACTTACAACGTTGCATTTTTTTGTGGAAAAATAAGAAAAATAATTTTTGCTATGCATAAGATCTTTTTAAAGGCATTTCTTAATAGGCTGTTCAGCAATTTCTTCCAGTTTCTCTCTTTTTTGTGCGTAGACTATGTTTTAAATAGTGTTTTATCGTGTAAAAGGATTTGCCCGAATTAGTCAAATCAGGGGAACAATCCGGTGAACGTTTTTTGTACCTGCAATAAACTGTTCCTATAGGCTATATCAGTCAAATTGATTCGATGTAGAGCTATTTAAACAATACAAATTATTATTTGTCTCTTGTTCACTTTTTTTATACTAATGACAGATGACCACATGTTTTTAACACCATTACTTTTTGGCACACTCTGAACATAAATTAAAAAATAAATAATACTAACTAGCTCTTATTTAGCGCATTTCACAATAACATAGTTATTAGCGCTTTATTAGTACCCTCGTAATTGAGCAAAATTATTTAAATCTTTTTGAGCTCTCAGGGGAGTATACAGCCCCGGGCTGCCGTTGCGCTCTTAAAGGCTTTTTTCAAACACATTATCTACCCTTGCAGGTACCCATTTAAAGCCCGGGGTGAATACAAACCAATACAGTAAAGCATCTTGCTCAAGGACACAAGTGTCATGACCGGGAATAGAACCCACACCCCGATGACTTGACCACCAGAACTTAAGTTCGTTGATCTAAACCACTCGGCCACGACACCCTCTGATTTTAAAGATGGGACCCTATGATTTTAAAAATATTATACAATATCTATGTATAGTTATTTATATTGTGCTGATAGCACAAAGTAATGATACTATATCCACTGGTTTTGTTGTTTTCGTTATTTAGTCGCTTAGTTATAACTAGTCGCTGCGTTGACCAAATTAGGCGCTCCCCTATTAGCTCAGAGGCAAAAACTATTATTTGAGTGATTTCATAAATAGCCTTTTTGATCTTGCTCAGACTTTACGACCGTCTGATTTCGGCTTGAACATTAAATCGTTTGGAACGTCACTCACAGGTGGGATGGATATGGATGGTAACGTGTACAACGGTAAGTATTCAAAATATGTTACTAAATATGAATGGAAATAAAGTCATAAATGAAAACATGGATCTAGTTGAATGTAGTTAAACACAGTTATGTCCCAGTAAAGACAAAATCGGCCTCTCGGGCTCGATTCCACAAAGCACTAACATTGATCTTGTTGAGTTGTCACAGTGATTTTCATTGTGACACCACATTTAAGATTGATACAGTTAATATCGATCTTGGCTCTTTGTGTAATCAGCCTTATGTCACTGGACAACTTTTCAACAATCCCTAAAATACACTACATCCAAAGTACTTTTTTACAAATACTAATCTGTGGGTTTTCACATCATTCATGAGCCGTGTTTAAGATTCATTCGCTAAATAGTGCAGCTCACCGTTAGCACCGACATACTTGTACTTACAAAACAATACTTGGCAATAGACCTTAATAGTCTTGCACCTGCACGTATTCTAACTGTTTTGGAACCACACCTTGAAGTTCCCATCATCGTAGATTAAATCTTATGTTCTTGCGTGATGTCACAGTCTCAAACAGCACACATTCTCAAAAATGCGTCCTTGTGGAGCATTATTTTGTTCTTTCCTTTGTACCTCCACTGTTTCCAATAGACTTTCTACACAAATTTCCCTGTGGAGCACCCCGGTCTTAAAAATTTCCATGTGGAGACCTTTTGTTTGCCCTTTTTAAATTTTGTCCTTGGTCTCCATATGGTACTGAAAATTAGCACACCCTAATTGAGACAAAAATGTGCCTTTTGTGAAGGAAACAAAAACGTGAGGTGCGTTTGAACACGCACCAGACGAACGTTCTCTAAACATTCAAGTCACTTTACAGTGCGCCACCAAAAGTGCGCCCCCTAATTATAAAGGTATTTTTATTAAAGAAAACAGTCGTCAGTGGAAATCATAATGCATATGGACATTTCTGTTTCGTGTTGAGAAAAATGATGTCTGAACCATTCACATTATGATTAGCACTCAAACGTCCACTGAGAGGAATTCCAACCTCAAGCTTCATTTACTAAACATAAACTTTTTCACGCATACCTCGTATTCAATTCACGCAGGATATTTAAATTTTCTGATGATGTATTCTAAAAAAGCAAACAAATAAATTAAACAAAAATAACATTGTCAATCAAACAAAAATCACACCCCCAGATACTCAGTTTTGTGACATGACAAACAAGGTGGTCGTGGTGCTTATCCTTGGATTGAATTTTGTTCTGCATATTGTCATGTTTCATGTCTCATAATTCAAGATTGGAGTTTTTTGCATAAACATTTGGTTTGAACCGGAAGACCCCGTCAAGATGGGGAAAAATCTGAATAATGGTTGGTATTTGTACGGACCTTTCCGATGATGTGTACAATGCAAAAGAACAACATGTGGTTCAGGAGATATAATTTTCCCTCGAACATTGAGTATTTTGATATCCTTTACAAGAATTGTGTAGTTTTTATATTATTTATCTTTTAAATTGAGGGGCTGAAAAACATTTCACTTATAAACTTAGTGCACAAAATTATACAGACACAGAACTCCCAGATCTGAACCGTCTGATAAGTAGAGTATTCTGTTCTTTGTAGCAGGCTTTCTTGTCCTGCTGACAGCCTTTACTTAATTGGAGGTTTCCAATATCACCCCCCCCCCCTGCCAAGCAAACATGTTGGCTTGCTGGGGTGTCAGTGACTAATGGAACCTTCCCGTGTTTGTGTAATTTTTGGGGTGAGTCAAATGGGCATAATTGTTTGTCGTGCATGATGATCCAGAATACACAAAGTCGTTATTGTGTTACACTAACTCTTTCTGAGATTTTAAAAGGCTGTATAACTAAAGAGATACCGTTTATGTCTCTTGAAGATATGATGGTTGGAGCTTCTGAGTCATCAACTGCTGTGCTCGTCAGGTAAAGAAAAAAAACCCCATAATTATAATAATTTGGATCTTTGCTTTATGTTGTTCTGCTTATATTTGATGTGTTTCATTTTTGTTATTGATACAAAATCTTATCAACTTCACCTCCTCCCACTCCTCCACCCAACTACCTCCTCACCCGAAACGTTTAATAGTTTTATCATAAATGCCTGGTTCACATTTTAACAAATTATTCAAACTGTTTCATCCCTTTGTGTAGTTACCCTTATCACCATTATCATCTGTGAAACATTTATGACCCTATGCAAATTAGTTACACCCTCATGAGTTGTATACAACCAGCCACTCACCGGATATAAGTTTCCGATTCGAAATCTCCTAGTATTGAAAGAACGTACTGGATAAAAGTAGTTGTTTGACTCCATATCGAAGAATTTGAAAGCAAGAATGGTACTCACGATCGTATAATACATTCGTTTTTTTTAAATAATTTAATCAGAGCACGACCAATCGTAAAAGTTCAGAAAACGCTGAGCTTTGAGCCAGAACAGATCAATCTTGACATAAAAGATTACACACTACCAGCAGGGAGAAAGGCAACAAGGTAAGTTTCATTCATTTTAATTAAGGGAAAATGTTTTAACATTGATTAACTTCTCCTGATTGCGCAGTTTTTCAACAGCGTAAGGCTGACGGGCTGAGCGAGTACGTTTTTGTCACCGGGTAAGAAAATATGTGTGTCGATAATTCCATAGTCAAAGGCCATTTTATCTTTCCTTGTTTAGCATTTCAGATCAGCTGTTGACTATATCAAAAAAATAAATTCAAATTCATTTTATACTAAGTGAATCTGTTAGCTATGAAACTGTTAGCATGGTTTAGTGCACGAATGTGCAAAGCCAATGCAATTAAAATTGACTGTGACCGTGTTTTTCAGCCCATTCAAATGTGATGCGACCAGCCTAGTTAAGCTCACTGACCACCATCTCTGTCAAGATTCAACACAAAGGAAAACATTGAGTCATATCCCCCATAAGGCTAGTTAGCGGTTTGTCACCGCCCTTTTTGCACTGTTGAGCGATCGAACAAATTAGACTTCCGCAGAATCCTGTTTCGCCGTACTTTTGACCGCGTGAGGGCGGATGTGGACCAATTTCACGTGATGAAAAACAAAGAAACGTTTTTTCACCGTTTTTTTACTGTTCATGCAGGAAACTGCGTAAAGGCAATTAAAACAAAATAAAACCAGTTGTTATGCAAGACATTCCCTTATTAAAGCGCCCTCATGCGGTCATTAATACGGTCAATTAAGCCATAACCTAATAATGTGTGGAGCCTTTTGGCATGAGTGTTTACATAGACCCATATACTCCGACTGGAAACCAGCTCCTCCAAGCGAGTCCATTTTGAGAACAAAAAAAAAGACAGCCCCGTCTTGTGTTTGCACACGAGTTCGTCGCAATTGGCTCTGGTCTTGCATGTTGTCAATCATACTTGCCTCGATGGCAACACTTGCCACAGCCAGGTGGGATATGACCAATAAACACACTCTGATGTGTATGGGTGGAGCTAGGACACTATGACTGGGGCCCGTCTGTTTGTGCGCAAAAAGACAACCCACTGTATGGTACAAACTAGGTTGAGACTTACAGCCTGGTGATCAGAAAAACTAGATCATGTTTTTTTCTTCTTCTAAAAAACAATAAATGCGAAGTCAAAACATCGTAGTTTCTTTTTTTATTTTGGAAGCAATCTATTGGGTCATGGAATGATTATCAGCTTGCAGAATGGTACAAACTACAGGTTTTGCGGTTGTTGTTCACGAATTATAATGTGCATTTTTTTTTAAAGTTGTGCATGACCGCTATGTTCATCAGGTACAAGTGTGTGCTCACAGATTTGACGCTTAATGATATCATCGCGCACTAAGTGAGTTCTGCATTCTTGCAGTGGTTTACAGGCTGCGTTAACAGTTGTTTCTATTGTCAGTTTGAGTTTTTACAAACTAGGCCAGTTCATTAGCTCATCAACTTATCAGCCGATTGTACAAACATCATAAAACTTGAAGCCAAGTTTATATCAATTATAATCAAGTAAGATTAAACTTTTTAATAAGCATTTTTTTCCTTGGACCCTTTGCGTGTAAATGTTTTAAAACTGATTTAACTTTACTATTCATTCTAGCTTCAACGTGACTGCATGTTTCTCGACAAGAGGGACGGGAATACCGGCAAATATCGGTAAGCTGAAAGAATATTTTGACACTATTGATCGTGACCTTTTCCCATACTGTTTAGAAAAAATAATTGTTGAATAAAAAAAAAGAGGAGCAGCAATTAACCCCCCCCCCCACAAAAAAAATAAATAAATAAATGAATAAGAAATAACAAATATCAATACAATAAATAAAATTATTAAATGTAAAAGAAAAAAGAAAAATACAAAACATTAATAAAAAGTTATTTAAATAAAATAAACAAAGTTAACAAAACAAAACTTAATTACATCATGTACATGAAATGCATAATCTACAAAATTAAAATAAAATAAATACTAATAATTTTAATTATAATACCCTTTTTCCCCCCATTCAAACATTCAGAATAAAGGTTTATGACCAACACGCACAAAAATAGTTTCACAAGTTGGTTGTTCATCTTGTTTTTGGAAACTAGCCAGGTGGATTGAAATGTACTCTTAAAATTAAAACCACCGTGTAATTGACATGCTATGTCAGTTTTGTATAAGGCCCAGCCACAACAATTCTAGAACCAATTTGGTAAGCTTATTCTTTTTGTCCTGTGTTGTGTCGTGCCAGAGCTTGCATCGTTGGCCTACTCAAGTCCTTCTGTTTGAATCATCAGTGGGTTCGATTCCCAGTCATGACAAGTTTGTCCGTGAGCGAGGGACTTAACCATAATTCACTTTCTTAACACAGGTGTATGAACAGGAACCTGAGAGGGCTGACTCAGTATTGTGCTGGATTAACCCCTTAGCACTAATTTAAGCAGATTGAGGTCGTAAGCTCCCCCCCAACAGAGTTAAGAAAGTTAGAGAAAGTCTAAAAGTTTGCCCGTTGAACTGGGGTAACAATGTTGTAAAGGGCCTTCATCTAGCTACTAGAATACGTGCGTTATATAACAACCAATTATTATGCAAGTCACAGTTGACAAAAGTTTGGATTTAGTGTTTAGCGATAATGTGCCAATTTCATGTCATTCCTCAGATGTAGAGTACACTCTAGAGTTAGACACAAGTTTAACGACAACCGATCGAGCAGCATTCGTTCAGGAAAACAATTTGGAGTCTTCAAAGCTAACTCAAACAATTCGACTCAACAAAGATGATGACTTCAAGTGTTACAAAAATCTAGCCTATGTAAAGGTAAGGGGTGCATTTCAATCTACTGAAGGTTATTTTTTCCTGCCGATCTTTGAGCACTTGTCATTGCGTGGCAGTTGAGAGCACCGGACTTAAGCTCTGGTGTTTCTGATCAGCAGAGTGTTGGTTCAAGTCCCGGTCTTGACACTTGTGTTCCTAAGCAAGACACTTAATCCTTTTTGCTTCGTCCTTCGGATGGGACATGAAGCCGTCGGTCCTGTGTGTCGTGTAACGCACGTAAAAGAACAAGTACCCTTCAATATCGCTAAGAGAATTAGGGATTTGCCCTGGTGTTTCTGGCAGTGGCTGCTGAATGTGCCGCAGCACCTTGTAAACCCTGGAAAGGTGCTACATAAATTGGTCTCATATTTCAAAGAGTCCATACAGCATCGCGCTGTTTCCAACAGTACTTTCTTATTGGTGTGTCATGTTTGTTTGTTTTAACACAATCTCTTTCAAATAGTCTAAGCCATCTGATAATAAGAGCCTTTAGAGACGGTAAAAACAAATTCCAACTCGTCATACAACGTAAAATCCATCTTTGAAAGCCATCTTTGGAAGCCATGACTGATTTCAGCCAGGAGTGGCTAGCCCATGGCGAACAAAGTTATTTACAATTCCTTTAGGAATTTTTAAAGGGTTTGTCATTAATGGATTTTTGTATTCAATGAATCAACCTAAATGATAATTTGACACTTTTTATGGTATTGGCTAGGTCTCAAAGGGAACTTGGACTTATTGATTGTTATTAATGTGTTTGTGAGTAGGGGCCTACACAAATGTATGTAGCAAACAAGCTGTTCAAAACAGTAGGCCTACTGTGACATAATCGAGTGTTTTAAGGCGGGCCTTTGTGTAATAAGTGCTATACACAGCATACTACATTCATTTTTGTCACTAACATTACGTAAAAGAACCAACGGCATTAAACTTCAAAATTAATACTCCTTATTGCTTTTTGATGATTAACTCAGCCCAGCTTTCTACCAAACAAGTGAGCGCCGCAAGTCAAAATTTTGTATTATCCTTAGATCGTTATTCAGGAGAAGAACTTTCCTATAAGTGTTCGCCTAACCTATGGACTTGTTTCAACTAACCGCATGGAATCCACAACCTCAGAAGTGCAACCAATTCTGAATGAGCTCCCATTGCCTGTTCTTGTTGAACCCGTGAGTTTCATTCGATTTCAGAGTACTTATGATAAATATTCCCCAATAGGAAAATATGAGCCTGATAATGACCAAAACAAAACTTGTACTAAATAATTATAAGCCGAATTTCGTGGGTGGAACTTTGCATTGTATAGTATTTTAAGTCTGACAATGATTTTTTGGGGCTATACTTTTTGTATATTTACCTAGGCCGCATACATGTATACATGTAAAACATATGTTTTGTTCAATGACGAACACTTAAATTAATGAAGTTGAATTTTCAATTTGACATCTGCCAAAGGCAGTGAAAAATCTATTAGATTGAAAATCAGTCAAGCCGAAGATTGACAACGTCAGTCTTTTTGGGGGGGATTAAAACCTAATCTAAAAAAAGGAATAAAACTCAATCTAATAGACTGAAAATGTTTCACTTTGAAACAAGACTGATACACAAATTTTCAGTCGAAGGAACGACCAAATGTATTCAATCAAACCACTGATTGACTTTCAGTCGCCCAGGAGTGAAACAATTTTTCACGGAGCTCAGAAGATAACAGACTGAAATCCGAGACTGAATATTCTGTTTCAAACTGTCAATGTTTAAAACTTAAACAAACAAAAGCAAAAACTAAACTTTTTCTGGCTGATGCTTCGTTTATGCAGTTAAAGTTTTTAAAAACCTTTACTCCAATTATATTTCTGTAATGACCTGTAGTTTAAAACATTGTTTATTTATGATTTACTTTTACACACAGCTGATAATACAAAACACATGCAAGAATTATTTGTGTGTTCCAGACCTCCAGCTGACTGCTAAAACGTAAGTGTCTCTGTAAACATGACACGAGAACAATCGTAACAGATACTACTTTTTTGTTCGCGGAGTGGAAAACATATATAGATGAGAAATGCGGAAGCTACATAGCATGAAACTAGAAACCTGTTTAATTGTAAATTTATTGATAAATATATAAATCAAGTTCAAAGCATCTTTTGTCAACGGTAATCTTTATTCGCCATGATTTTTTTTTAAAATCCCGTCTCTGAACGTTTGTCTTTCAGCAATGGCTACTCATATATTATTTAAGTGTAACACTAAGAGAATCAAAAAGTGGCGACGACTTTTAAAAGGCCATTTCAGACTGACTCACCAGTCATTTATTCCCATTCAATTTGGGACGGCAAAACCTCTTCTTCATCAACACACTAATATTCCCACAAACCGCTGCAGTCTGACGTCACAGTGTTATTTTGATTCCCAGGCGCTTTTGGGCTTTTCGTGAAACTAGGCGTTTTTGCCCAGCGTAACACTAATCAAAATGTTTTTTTTTAAACATTATAACACAGTTTTTATTGAGTTCCAATCATTTATACTTAATCATTACGCACTCGTTTACCTTTCTACAAGTTTTGTTTCGATAAGAACGTTAGTTTCGTTCAAGTTGATCCTTAAGCGTATAGTGAGTTTTAGGAATTCTTTTGATTTTTGGTTGTTGTGAGTGTTAGGCGGTCTAGAGAATTTCCCTTAAACTGAGTATTTATTATCAGTATTGAGTATTTTATTTTTAATAAACGTTTTCTTGTTTGCAATTAGTACTACTGATCGGGTGGCAATCGGGGATGATTGGGAGCTAAGCGTTGACGTTTCTGTTACGAATTATGGTGAAGATGCCTACGACAGCACCTTCATAGCTGTCTTACCAGAGGGTACAGCATTTGCACGACTTCAAAGAATATCCAAGGTATATCTTGCTTGTCTTTAGTATCGGTAATGGAGGTCAAGTTATCTGAAATTTAGCTTTTATCTTCTTTAATTCGACACTTAAGTAGACTCTCCAATTAAACAGTGACCTGTATTAAAAATGTCCGATTGTTAAACTTATGTAATTTTGACGTGCTCCTCTATTATGGGCAACACACAGTGACTGAGTTACTGAAAAGCACGTCCCGATTGGCAGTCTCGCAATGTTAAGTAACTGGAATCTTTGAAATTAGACGAGTTTGTATCAATGAAACACATACGTCGTCTTAATTTGAAGAACTCATTCAATATAGATCATAACAGACACAGAGTAATGCCTGTTGTGAAGAAGTGGAAGAAGAAAAAAAAAGAAAAAAAAAAACACAATTAGAAGTACTTCGCAGGCCTATGTAATTGGGCATCTAGGTGTTTATTTTAAAAGTAGTCCCGATCCTTTAACTACATGAAGTATGAACCTAAATGTATCCCAGCCTTGTAAGCAAGTATGTGTCTGAATGAAGTTTGGGCTATAATTATGTACACTGTCGGGGCCACATTTAGACGCTGGGTCCCTTCAGTTGATCGGAGTTCTCATCGTAATTTCCAGCAATTTGCATCCACCAGAACATCTTATGAATTTAAGCTAACCAAGATTATTTCTTGGCGATATCCTATTCAAGATAAAACGAAAAATGTGGCAACTGTTTAGGTTTGAATGGATACACATTGTTTAATTTCAAAAGGAAAATTTATTCAATACACATACACTGATTTGTCAGTACAGACATTTACTCACTGGTTCCATTGTCATGACCATTGTGACATGTAGACCCAGCTCGACAAAACGTAAAGGAATAGTTTATCTAATATGCATATATTTAATTCAGGATTTATCTGTAGAGTGTTTGCCAGATGAAAACACCGGCGATTTGAAATGTGAGATTGGAAACCCACTTCCAGAGGAACACACAGTAAGGACAAACAAATGTGTTATTTCTTAAATGTTTTGTACAAATCAACGCGTAAAGGAAATGTGGTGTACTTAAAGAAAAACTTCCAGTTTAAAACCCAAGGGGGGAGAGGTTCAATTAGAATCCTATGACGGCAGGTAAGAGGTAAATTACCACAAAAATCAATAAAGTTGACTTTTATTAGGCTTTCAACTGTTTGACAACGTTCGTCCATGTGAGGTGTTCTACTATTCATGTCTATAAATATTTTGATTATTATTATATATATATTTTTCATTTTGACTATTTACATGAAAAACCATGTGTGGCAAGTTGGCTGAACAAAATTTGGGAGTGGCTTTTTTCAAGTTGATCCTTTAAACTGCTGTAAAATGCAATGGAGTAGGACTATCTGGAAGGATGGGGGTAAATTATTAATTGAGTAGATTGAAAGGGTTGTGCACGATGATTAGTGGTTTTGCTGCGACAGCTACAGTACACGTGCTTTCCCCGGAGCGATTTATATGTTTCAGAGAATGTGGTTTGCTCCGATATTCAGTTTTTGTTCTTGTTTGTACAGGTGAGTTTCAGACTGATTATCCAAAATGATGGACTGTCAGGCGCTGATGCGATGTTTAACATCGAAATGTCTGTGGATAGGTAAGTAAATTTTAAAAAACCAACCGAAACCAAACGACACTCAAAATATAAGACATAATTAATTTTAAAAATCATTTAATTTTACGATGGTGGTTATGAGTTGATCCGTTTGTTTTGTTTTCAAGGTTATGAATAGCTTAATCTAGTCATCTTCTGGAGACTGGTGACCAAAAAAACACACAACATCATAGCTTGTTTGTTGACAAGAAGCACGACTTGTAAGCTATAATGTATTGTCAACACCCATAAAAGCTCGTAAGCTTCTATGCCGATTATACTCGCTATAATGGGAACCCGGCATATTTGTTTTTATAAGTGTGTGAATGAGACTTTTATTTCAACCCTTAGTTTCAACTACGAACCGAGGAATATCAGTGGTGACAACTATGCTAATGTTACTGTGGGAGTATATGCAACAGCTGAACTATCGCTATTCGGGTATGTCAATTGTCTCCAGAATACCAACCAACCAACCAACCAACCAACCAACCAACCAACCAACCAACCAACCAACCAACCAAACAAACAAACACAACAAACAAACTAACAAACAAGCAAGCAAGCAAGCAAACAAACAAACAACAAACAAACAAACAAACAAGCAAGCAAACAAACAAACAACAAACAAACAAACAAACACCCCAACACCCCAACAAACAAACAAACAAACGAACAAACAAACAAACAAACAAACAAACAAACAAACAAACAGAAAGTAAGTAATACAATAAAACAAGTGAAGCCCACGTCTGGTCTTACAAGCACATTATTTTAAGTTGATCTGAATAAACTTTTGTGAACATGTGGTGCATCACCTGATGTAACTGGCAAAACTTATTCAAAAATGTTTTCAATTTTTTCAAGAAACCCCACACTGTTATTAAGGAATTTCGTGGCAAGTCAGTATAAGATCCAAATGTAAATTTTCTTGCAGATGATGATTACTTTTCAGAATGAAAAACAAACTTTTGGAGATTTCAAAGACGTCAATGGAGTCATTTGGCACCACATAATTAATCACAATTATAGCCTTTCCCATGAAATATGCTAATTGAATGCACTCGTGCGTTCTTACACTATTTGTGAGCAAACGCAAGTTTTGCAGTCGAAGAAACGTGTGTGCGTCACGCCACCATCAGCTCCATACAAAAAGGCTCGATGTTCTCTCAGTATGCCCCCTACCGTTAGTGCGCACGCGCGATGTGCAATTTTTAGTCAGGAACGAATCGGCGATTGAGATAATTTTAGCTTGTTTATGTAATGCAGGATTTCTTCGCCGCAGCAGGTCCTTTTCTTCTTTCCCAATGAGAGCCAAATTGAGTCGTTAGAGGTGCCTGAAACAGAGCAAGAGGTGGGGCCAGAAGTGCAACACTTGTACATGGTAAGTAAATACTATTTGTATCCTTAGGAAAGTAGCTTCTGGACGTCTTGAAAGATGTCGACAAATTTGCTATGCTAGCGGTATATTTACAAAGTAAGTTTACACTGTGTTTTTTTAGCCTTTTGAGCATGCTCGAATTTCACAAAATAGAGGATTTACCTTTTTTTACTCAACCCAACCGGACCACCTAGTGGACTGATGAGCTCTGTAACAGTTCTAAGAGGGAAGTACGTCGTGCATGTGAGGCACGTTAATGCAGAATGGAAATTAATGTACTGCAAATCGGCGCAGTGTGCTCACCACCGGGAACAAAAACAAAACAAAACACAGAGTCAGAATTAACCCGGTCTCTTGGGGCCTGATTCAATACTGGTTCATGCTGACATGGAATTTGTATCAAAGTTACCAAAAATGGGTCAAACTGACGAAAGACCTGAGCTAAAATCAAATTTTAAAACTAGTTTTCGGGCCAGGGTGAATCAGAAATACAAGTCGATTAAAGGTCTCACGCGACCGGCATGCGGGTCAATGCTGACTGGGTAGTTTTTTTAGAGGGACACCTTAAAAAAATTGTTGCCGTATACCCAAAGGACAGAGCAAGTATACCTCCATGCGTGTAAATGTTTGTTTGTTCATTTTTGACTCGTACTAAATTGAAATCATATCGTCCCGATTAGATTGAGTATCCACCAAAGAAACTCCTTGCTGGGATATTCAAGAGTAAGTTTATAAAATAGTTAACACTTACTCACAAGCTCAAGCTCTGAAATTAATTCCAGCTTCGAAATCTTGGACCAAGCGAGGTTGGAGAAACAAGAGTTAAAATCTTCTGGCCACTGGCAGACGCCGACGGGGATTACTTACTGTATCTGATCAGTGCCAATCTCGAAAATGGGGAGGCATGCTCGGTAGAGGGCGGTGTGAACCCTGATGATTTAGAGGTGAGTTTCCCCACGCCTTGATTTTGGTATCAGATTACTTTGAAGTTCCGGTAAGTGAAATAATGTTGAGTAATGAAACATAATGCCTTGTTTTTGCCTAGGTGAACTTGTATAGTGACATTATGATGAGTTTTAGGCGTTTTAAATAGTGTTGTTGACACATGCTGCCATTTCCCCGAGTATTACCTCATTACTTACAGTGGCTCAAATCAGAGAATAAAAAAAGCAATTTCATTGTACCTTTTGGCCATGGCTTCGGTTATAAAAGTGGCTTCGGTTATAAAAGTATAACGAGTACCCGAAATAAGTGCAGTCTGCCAAACATCCGTGGGATGGTTAAGTTTAGACCATTGTTTTAACGTTATGTTATGTAATACCTTTAATGTTTTCAGCTGCAGCCAGTTATTGTCAACGGTACAAGCTCGGATTCCAATTCACGTAAACGACGTCAGGCTGCCGAAGATGAAACATCACAAGCAGTTCCTCAAAGGAGTCAAACTGCCCAAACAATCGAATGTAATACAAAGTCTTCACGTTGTGTTGTCATCACATGCACGGTCGTAGCACCCAGTGGTGCAAGTGCAGATAAGGACAGTGCGTTTGTTCGAATCAAATCCAGGCTGTACGAGAAAACATTTTTCGAGGTAAAAAGTCTAACACGTTATATAATATTTATATATAACAATCTTCTTCACCCCCACCCCCACCCCCACAAAACAACGACAACAACAAAGAAAGAAAGAAAGCACGTTGTTTTTGCTGCTGCTGCTGCTGCTGTTGGTTGTTGCTGCTGCTGCTGCTGCTGTTGTTTGTTGCTGCTGCTGCTGCTGTTGTTGTTGTTGTTGTTGTTGTTGTTGTTGTTGTTGTTGTTGTTGTTGTTGTTGTTGTTGTTGCCAGCACGAAATAAATAGCAATGGTTCTGATTGTTGCTACAGAAAGACTATAAAGAAGTTTTAATCACGTCGATGGCTAATGCTACTGTGCTTCAGATGCCGTACATGCAGTCACTTCTTCCCATGGAGTTACCCGTCGCTGCTTCCGAGGCAAGTCTAATCAAGCCTTTCTTTAGGCATTAGTCCACAAACGAAATTTCAAAAATGAAACTCTGGAACAATAAATTACTTGACAGGATCACAACATCTTAGCAATAAGAAGAAACCCAAAAGTGAGAAGAACATAGATGTAATTTTGGAAATTATATCTTTGCGCCACTGATGTACAATGTGTAACCTTTTACTGCAAGACCAGTTTGGTTAAATGTTAACCATCAGACGTAAATAATGCAGAGATACTTAACAAGTGGTTCGCATATAATATTTTGAAGATGCTAAATCCGAGTTATGGCCGATTTGACCCAAACGTTTTAATTTCAGTTCTGAATAGCTATTTTATTTAATGCAAGAAAATAAAAACTAGCTTTCATTCAAGGTATCGCACAAACAAATCCTTCAATGACTTGTGAAAAAAATAAATAACTGTTACTTATTTTCTGAAATCTGACGTCAGAACTCGGTCCATGCCTTATTATAAACTAAAAAGGTGTTTCCAGAAAATTGCATATTCTTACGGGATTTAGCAACAATCCCTGGATTCAATGTTGTATTTATTGTTATCTATCTTACCTACGGAGCTCTGTCAGTGCCATCCTACTTATTGTGATCTGCTGGAGGATAAACTTAAGATGACAACATCCTGAGATAATGTATTCTGGGATGTTGACATTTTAAAAGTAGGATGTTGTCTTTCATATTTATTTGAATCTTAGGTGTGGCAAGAGATTCTGTGCTGCCTACAGACGATGATTTGTGTAGGAATTTTGCCAGATAGCGCCCTCTTTTGAATCCACCTTCTTCAGTCTGTGTGAGCCGTACCGAGACACGCATAACGGGGGACAAAATACCAAATGACACAGGCGTTGCAACTTCTTTCGGTGTTTTAACGCTATGTACGAAGTGGACCTGAGAACAAAGAGGTCCACACAATGTAGGGACTATGGGAAAACACTATGTGGACTTACACACACGTGGTTTTTACATTGTTGAAGAATATGTTTTTTTTTAAGTTTACAGAACAAAGCAATGTCCGTAAAGTGACTGCAACACAGAGCTTGGTGATTATACGTTCTTTAATTCATTTTTGTGTGCAGGTTTCCACTCAAGTAATTGGACAGAGTAATAATGTTACCCCTCGGCCTTCAGTGATTAACATTCCTCTTTGGGCGTACATTGTGGCAGTTATCGGTGGCGGTGTACTTCTAGCGATTATCTTCTTTATAATGTGGAAGGTAAATAAACGAAGTCCAAAGCGGGATTTTGTTTTTCTTTGTACTATTTTTTGTTTCGCGTAAACTTTCTGAATACACAGATTTTTACACACGTAAAAAACAGTCACAAAAAGAAGATGAGTCTACCAAATTACGAAGCCTTTTTATGTCATCACCTTTGCTTTTATCTGGCGTGTTTAACAACACGTTGAATTTTGTTCCAGTTATGTCCAGGCGGGGAATTGATCAGTGATTGATGTAATAGAAGTCTGATAGAAACATTGAAACACTCTGGTGTTCACTAAAATAGTTTAACATCTTAGTTGTTTTTACTGACAGCTAACATTAAACTACTCATAGTAATCTAAGCCTTGGGTCATAGGAGAACACTGTACAAGACTACCGGGTCAGAATTTACCCGAATTCCGGGCCCGACGGGCCTGGCTAGTTTCTGATTCAGTTTGGACCGGAAACCGGTCTACGTGACCCACATCAAGGTCAGTAACCTGTGAGCACTTAGAGTCGAGGCCGGCTCTTTCCAGACTAAGGATGGAAACATATTGACAATTTCCGACAACTATTGATCATAACAACAACCTTTGTACGTTTCTGTTTTCACAGCTTGGTTTTTTCAAGAGGAAAAAGATAGTTCCCGGTGATCCTCAGGCAGCAGCCCAGGAGAATTGGCAGAACGATGTTCTCGTCCCTGAAAAGAAATAATCACTGGTTCCTAAAGCCATTTAAACCAAGCGGAGCACATACTAGTCAGCCGTCGGTGAACTTTTTTATTTGTTTTTTACTCTTATACTGGCGCGAGAAACCTTGAAAAACTAAATAACTTTTCTGGATTCGGTTATAAATAGTATCACTCAACACCAGCTTAAAGAGACACGCTGCCTGTGAAAGGGCGCTTTGGGCTATAAAAAACGTTTGTTAAAAATAAAAAGTGTGGTTGGAAAGAGGTTTTAAAAACAGACTTTAACTATTCGCACAAATATACCTAAAAATTGTGTGGTTTTCTTTTCCTCATTAAACAACGATCCACAATATTTTGTGGAGTCAAGTGGTTGTTAAACAAATGGCGGATAAGTGTTGGTTCACGAAGGAAGGCAAACAGCACACTTTTGGGGGATATTTGTGTGAATTACAACTTAACTTTGAAAACATCTGTTAGACCTCATTTTCTTCAGAAAAAAGCTTGTTATATATAGCCCAAAGGTTGTTATAGCCCGATGGCAACGTATCCCTTTAATTAATAAAAGAGATGAGGTGGTTGTTTGCTCCAATCTTTTCATAAATCTTCTTTTGTACGGTCAAAAATACACAGAAACGCGACTGGTAAAAAAAAAGAAACAAGAAAAACAGTGTGCACGATTCATGTAAATATACATACCCCGCCATTTCGTCGGTTTCAACGATGTCGTGCCTGCGATAAAAGACAGTGATGAGGAAAAACTGATAGTGAAAATTATGGAGAAGCCTAGCGCCCTATCCTCTCAGCAGCATGGTGCTTCAAAAGTCACTCATTTTATCAAATCAATGACTTGTTTTCCTTTAACAGAGCTAATAAGAAGCAACTAATCTAAAACAAATGTGTACGCTTAGCTTTTAAGATAGTAGGAAACACAGTAATTACTATTGTCACACTTATTAAATCATATACGAAACCATTAAAAAGAAACGCACGCGCTTAATTCACAATATGGTACTTTTTTCAACAGTGCCTTTTGATAAAGTAAGCTTGTAAATATTTTTGGGGCGATTATGGCCCATTTCAATTGGTCTCAAACATCAGATAAGAGCTGTTGGAATCAATCAAACAAATTCCAGCTTGTCAATCCATCATGGGTCCATCATGGTCTTTGCTTACCGTAAAGCAAAGAATCGGCGCTTACGGAAGCAGGGAATTGATCTTTGCTTACGTCAAGCGTATTTCACGGGTTAGCAGATAATGTTTGCTCGGCGCATGCGTACTCCACGTTTCAAGGCATTCGTCGCTTACACAGCTAGCGCAGAAATTCGGCGCTTGCGCAGTAAGCGGAGATTGGTGATAATAAGCGCAGACTTCGGCGGTAAGCAGAGCCATGAAATTGGGCCCTGGAATACATGATTGATTACAGCCAGGTGTGACCTTTAGCCCCAGGCTAAGAGATTGGTTAACAACTCCCGTTTGAATTCCTAAAAGGGAGGTCATTGATAGATGTTATTAGTCAAAGAATCAACCTGTGTTACTTCCTTTTAACATGCTATTTGGCTAGGACTCAAGTGGGAAGGTGGACATTTTGAAAATGTAATATTTTTTAAGGGGAGTAAAATTAAATGGTTTACAAATAGACTTGTTTATAAAAGTACTATGACTTCACTTTAAAGGTGCACGCCTATTTTATCTCCTAGTCTAGGCTTTGTAAGGCCGTGATCGAAATGACGGCCAGCGTCGTAGGGGACGTTGCTTCCCGATGTACGTGTCCCCAATTGTCGCTTCAGTCAGTCTTGGTGCAGCCAGTCTTCAGCTAGTATGGTGACAAATTGCAATCCTTTTACAATTTTGATTGTTGTAAATAGTTTCGTTTTTTGAACTAATAGTCGTTTGTTTGCAGTCGTCCATCAGTTCAAATTGTACAGCTTTCTTGCTCTCTTGGCCTTGTTCATTTCATATTTATTCGGTTTTGGTTATTGTGTTGTGGTTATTGTGTCGTTGATTTTTAAACTGAGCCGTTCTATCAAAATTGCTCAATCATTTTTTATTTAATCTCCATCAAGTGGAGAGAAGCCCTACCTGCAACATTTTGTGAAGTCTTTGTTTACAATTACAATTGGCAATACATTATTTGGTAATGTTGTTTTATAGAAAGACAGATAGGTATATAAAATAGATAAATAGATTTATTAAAAGTTCTCTCGTATTTTATATACTTTAAACTTAAACGAAAATGAGCACAAAAGTAGACCAAAGGAGCAAGACAAATGAACAGTTTGAAAACATGTTTGAAAAAGTTATTTCTCATCTCTGTTTTTTTATTTGTTTTTATAATAAAATAACAAATAAATATGTATAAATGCAGTATATGACCCCAAGGAACTTGTAACCAAAAGCATTGGGGTCGATTACACAGCCGATCAGGTTGAGTGATTTTCTTTTTAAATTCAGAAAACTGAAGTTTGTTCCGTTTGTTTACGATTGTACGAGTATGGACTATACAAAAATGGATGGTTAATGTATCTTTTCGTTCTGTTTTATCTTTTTTTTTTTTTTTTTTTTTTAAATGAATAAAACAATTTTTGTTACGGCGCAGCAGAGGGTTAAACAATCCAAGTTTGTTAAAAATACGGGCTAATCAACTAAAATCTAATTGAAATAACTTGTAGAGAATTTCATCAAAGAGTAATTTGCAATAAAACAAAAACATCTTTTATTAATTGAAAAAAAAATTGTTTGGCTAGTTTATTGATACGTCATTTACTTACAAAAAAGATCATGAATTGAGTGAAAAACTTGCAGGTGAGCCAATAAG
>CM021544.1:9557830-9582485 GCA_010994315.2 Pisaster ochraceus | reverse complement strand
GGGTTTTATTAAAAAAATTAAAAAAACCGTGTCGTCTGGCGACACTGTTTTGGCATCGCAGGGTTGCACTAGGAAACCACAGAGAGATTGTTCGTCTGAGCAGAGAGAAACTATGGATAAGACGTCTCCATACCATTCAACCGCATGGTCTGAACATCCAAGAAGGAAATGACTAATAACTGTTTGTCTTTGCCTTCTCCTTTTTACCACAGATAAGCCCTCCCCCTTGTCTGCTTATGCACCAATAAACTACTTTTCTCTCCCTCTCCTCATCATTGATTTTGTCCTTTGTATTCCCCACTTGTTGTGGTCAACCAGCCCCTTCCCCCACCGCCTTTGTTACCCTCCTCTCTGTTCAGCCTCCTTTCTCTTTGTGTTTTCATATTTATCATCTATTTCAACTTGACTGTATTTGTTACATTAGTATACCTGTTTATGTTTCTAGTCTTGCCATTTAGCTTTCACGAAAGACTCTGCTAGTGTTTAAACGTCAGGCCACTATAACGTTGTTGTTGTTGTTGTTTTGTTTTTTTTATACCATAGGTCCTTTTGGTTGGTAAGCAGTTCGCAACAGCTAATACTATTTTTTTTTGTTTTTAAGACCATCGAGATAACCTATTGGTAGTAGATGCAGCTATTATTTGTCGTGGCCTCCTCTCTCTCGCACTGGTGTTGTTCAGTATCATTTGTGAATAAATTAATATCCCCTAAAATCTTTAGGGGTCAAGTCTGAAATCGTGACACAAAGCGTGTAATGACTGATATTCAAGGCTGATTAATGTGGCTGACTTGTGTGGCTGATACCGTGTTCTCAGACTTGAAATCAAGTCTAAACAATACCTGACTCCTATATTCAATACCATCACGCACAATTCAAAGCGTCGCTTGACGAGTAAATTTTCTCTAAATCGACGACACCGCCATTTTACCGTTAAAAATCACCGGATATCCACACGACTACAGTCATTGTAAGCATCATTTGCTGTTTTCGAGTTCGCCTGAATGCCCTCGGACACAGTGTACAATGTTTCATGTAAGACACACAAAAGCACAAACTTTCTGCTATGTTTACAATGAAGTGCAAACGCCCACGAACATCACTTACACCTTCCAGTGTTCTTGCCTTTCATCCAAATTGTCAGAACAATAGCCAAGAAAAATGCAAATACGAAGTAGGACCACTCTATCTATTTGATTATGATTTCCAAATGAAGCGTAAAATTTTTGGCTTGTTATTTCTTGTCGCATAAATTCGAATGTAATCTCTTTTAAAAGAAATATTTCAGGCTCTTAATGGCAACGTCATTTAATAGAGATACTTAGTTTAAATTTTACAATGCTTTAGTAATATGAAATAGTGCTTCGCCCTTCGCACGTCAGTTGTGTAAAGGTATTGTCATGCATGCCTTTGCGTCATCGAAAAGCGTTTCCCACTGATTGGAGAAAACGTTATTTGCAAGCAATTTCCTTTATGTAGAGAAGACGTCCTTTTTTTAGTTTTTACAATTTGTGTACTAAAAAGATTCCCTCCTTTTTGTTCTTGCAACAAGCATTAGAACGTTACACAGATATCTGCGATAACGAAATCTTCAAATGAATTCCACAGATAACGAAACAATGCATACCTCTAGATAACGTTTTACAGGTGGGGTAGCACCATGTTGATTCTTCCCCTTGCGTGGTGCGTTGTAAATTTCTAACGGACATTTACACGAGTCGTTACTTCAAGCGCGTTTCTCACACTGTGCGTTAAGTGTTATTATGAAATTGCACAGGTCAGATTCAACATTGCACATACTGACTGTGAAAGGGTCTACATGTATTAAACTGTCAAGTCATTCACCCGTCCCTGTTTAAGTAAGAATCAGGGATCTCCCATGAAAAAATGTATTGGTAGTACCGCATACACAGAGTATAAACTTCTGTTTTTTACTTTATCTATTAAACGAATTTATATTGTAGGTTGCCAAACATAAAAACTGTTGTATATTGAAAGAGTGGCATGATGATCGGGAGCATAGAGAGTCTACCTGCCGAAGGATTAAAGCTTGAGGTAATAATGAGGCATTATCTTTCTCAATGGTTAAAATGTTAAAACGGGTGTTGACGACTGGAAATTCGCGACTGGCGATTCACGACGGGCGATAGGTGATGGTCGACACTTGGCGCGCGATTGCAGACGTGTATTTTCCCAGTAAAAGGTCAATACTTATATATGAATTCCACATTACCCAAAGAGATTGACGTTATGATAAAAGATGTTACCTTCAATTAAATTTCTTAAACTACAAGCTTGGTACTTGGTTATTATTAAAAATAAAATATGATATCTTACTACGCATATTTTCCACCATTATTGTTGAAAGTATGGGAACAGTGCGCAAAAGCAATTAACTATTGATTTTTTTCCTTAAACAAAATATAATACATACCGGTCTGTTCAGTGAAACGTGTCCAGATTCGTTTCGTCTCTGTCTCTTACGAAAACACTACGCCCTTGGCAGTTTGTGACTTCAACAAAACTCAAACTGAAATTATTACAAACGAGAAACATGAAAAGGTTAAAGAACATTTTTTGTATTTGATATTTATTGCCAAACTGTTTCATTGCGTTTGCTGCCAAGAGTTGAGGCAATATCCTGTTGCGCCGTCAACGACGCTTGTCTCACCATGCCGCGCGTTGTCGCAGCGTCAACTCTGCACTGTTGACAGCACGGCGCAACAAGACGACGGCCTATACAGGCAGTACATAACAGTGCGACACGACGACGCAACGGCACAAGGCCACAGAAGCCAAACGCGACTCTGCGGCTTGGGACTCGACTAAAAACGCTATTCATGCGACGCTCAAATGGCAGCGATGAAATTAAACACACTGGAGACAAAGACAAAGTAAGGATTGTGTGTGGCTATTAAATTACTTGTCCGAATGTATTTTCTAAGTTACATGCCAGCTTCATTGAGCATTTTCGTTTTATAAAATAACTCACGCATGATTCTGAAGGTCTTCCAGGACTAGGGTCGTACGAAAAATAACACAAAAATCAACAAAACATTATTTTAGTTCGGATAGATCACCTAATATTTTGAGTGAGTTTTACCTTCAGCCGTATTGAATTTGATAACAGCACCAAATTCAAAATTTCAGCTGTTTTTTTTTAACTATTC
The DNA here is from genome assembly GCA_010994315.2 of Pisaster ochraceus. Lineage (NCBI taxonomy): Eukaryota > Metazoa > Echinodermata > Asteroidea > Forcipulatida > Asteriidae > Pisaster > Pisaster ochraceus. Next base: position 9,579,317 of record CM021544.1, on the reverse strand, counting down.
TTTATATTTATTATTATTATTATTATTATTATTATTATTATTATTATTTCATGTTATCACAAGAAATGTCAAATTTTTGTGCAAGTAATTCCTCGAGTCTTGCTACGTCACGTAGCCTTTCTCATGGGATCTTTCTCAGGATCTTCGTTCTGAAAGAGCCGCCCTCTGTATCAAAATCTACCCTAACATTTTTCTGCAGCTTTCTAGATGATTCCCAGTGCTTTTGTAAGGGTACCACAAGTGATCCAACCACCACGGGGACTACTTTCACTTTCACCAGCCAAATCTTACGAAGTTCATAGACCAGGTCTTGGTATTTGTGGGTCTTCTCTACCTCCTCCAGAGCTAACCCTTATATCACCTGGCACAGCTATGTCGATAAGATGACACATCTTCTTCGTCTTATTAAAGAATACAACATCCGGACGCCACTTTTCTGTCTTGACCTGGTCGGTCTCAACAACATTCTCCGGAACATGGTTGTGGTTTTTCAAGTGCACCATTGAAACCAAAGGAACATGGGACTGATTATTCTAAAGAGGGGTTTAATGAATGGTCCACATCACAAAGATGATACGACACCAGACTGATCACGTCCCTAGCCTTGATGACCTACCGTTTTACACTTATATCAGCTCTCGGTGTGTGTCCTTCACAACTCACGATGGAGCGCAAAATGTTCACAACACTGTCGTTTTAACACACAATCTTTGTCCTAAGATTGCAGGCTACAAACAGCTGAATAAAGCCGACAAATCCAATAATAATCCGGTGGCTTAATAAAAAAATTGCGACACGCCGGATTAAAGCACCAAACTTTGCACACTTGTTTTAGGGATTCCATACAAGTAAATTCAAAGGGGGTGCCCGGTCTGTCATCTCCAGGTCAGTAAACTAATCAACTTTTTCCTCATAGCTCTGCCTGAGTGTCTGAAACAGAAGCTGCGTAGTCATTTCTTATAAGTTTTAATGACATGAAGAAGTGGCCCTCTATTGGTGAAAAATTTGATAGGCAGTATTTTAATACCACACAAACGTTGACCTCTGCCTGACCCTAACCTAGGTCACCCAAACCGGGCACCTCCTCTAGAATGATTCTATGTGACCTATATAATAACTGTACACAGTTTTGCGCTTTACTCCAGCGTGTCCAATAATTGCCCTAAGCTACCAGACTATAGTGAATCATATTGCAATTGAACGCATGATGCAAAACAAGTGGATGAATTGACACTAGGAAACAATATTCGGATCCACACCACATCAGGATGGAGCCCTGTGGGAAAAGTAATGTGAAAGGCTGTATCACCACATTCTTACATCATCAAAGTTGACTGTGCAGAGTTTCGTTGAAACAGGCGTCACCTTATGCGTTCCCCAAGTAACCTGTCCTTGACGAGTTGATCCCTCATGATGGCAACCCTAAGAAGGATCTTCAACAAACCCGGACCAGACCTTACCGCACGGTGAACATCCCCCATGGCAAAAGGACTATGCCATGCAATGAGCAAGAGATGCACGGAAATACACGGAAGTTCTCTAAATACTGGTTCGTATAATACACGATTTTATGTATGCAAAAGCGTTGCTCCCATGCTGGTTGCCGTTGAGATTGCCTGGACGAGTCCATTTGATCAGAGGGTGTTGTTTTCTTCAAATGTTGTAAATTCACCAAATCTGTGCACTAGAAAGCAACTTTTTAAAAAAAATGCGTTGCTAACTGCTTCAGTATTACTGTTTTATCAAACTAATATAAATTTAACGTATTCAACGCATGCAACTGTGTTAGGTGTGTATAGTTACCCCGGAAATAATGTTTTCTAAGGCAAATGTTCAAGCCCGTCAACAGACGTCAACAGACGTCAAATCTTTAGCGGATGTAAGGACAGATTTTGTTCAAATTTTCGGGAAGGGTTAGATAGGGGAAATGTTTGGTATAAAACTCCCACCTGGACCCATTCATACACGTAAGCTGATGCACTGATCTACCGGAAAACGATCGGTATTATTTGTACGCATTTTATGTAAAACTACCACCTTTTATTTAATACAATTTGATAAACCCCTAAAATATTTACAGTTATGTTGTTATTACTGTTAAAGAGAACATTTCAATCGTTTAGATTTTTTCCCCCGATGGTCATTCCCTCTTATGAAAAAACGGAGTGTACCCAAACTGGGATTAGGCCTACATGGCGCTCTACAAAGAACGCAGCGCCTCACAACCAGCAACAATATCAAACTGAAAGCAGAAAATACATTACAACATAATTAATACTGGAACTAATTAGTGGTTTGTTTTTATTTTAGTAAACAATGCATGTTTTATTTATCTGAATTAATAGAATATTCTTCAATTAGTGGAATTTGACTCAGGGTTCATCAGTGTAATCTCTCCATTGTGTCATTGGTGATCGAATTACATTACAGAGGAAGGGACAATACCATCTCAGTTCTGTAATGTACTCACTTTCAAATACAGTTTTCAAGTGAGTGGGAACAAAACTACACATCACTGAGTTGAACCTCATATTAAAACGTTTAAACTGCCACTGCAGTGCAAAATTTGTCAACCACCAAACCATCTTATAACATTAATCTGAGAAAAATGGGTCACGAGATTTTTGTAAGGGGATGAATTAATTTGTATCTGAAACGTAATATTGTAGAATTCCAACAAATTAGAGATCTTTACATCCCGAGGACGAACTTTTCGTCAGTCAAAATATCAAATTTAAGACGGTTTTGATTAAATATTATCTAAAGTCAGTTATGAACCAATTCAACCCCGTGCTAAAATGTAGTGACCCATTTTTCTCAGAATGATGTCATCAGATGATTTGGATGTTGATAAACTTTGCAGTAGTAGGGCAAGGAATATAATGGCAATTGGCATCATAGTAACGTGAGTTTACAGACTTGTAAATTTTTCCTCGGTTAAATAAGGACTCTATCTAGTTGAAAATGAGTACATCACAAAACGAATTGTTTGATTCCCTTCCACTTTAAAATAATCATTAGTATAAAACAAAATCTGCTTACATTTATTTTATTGCTTCCTTCTGTCTTAAGGGTTCAATTGCTAATTTTTTATAAAGATTTTGAATTTGTTTGTGTATGAAATTATCAGTGCCGTTTTTCGTATCTCCTTCGAAACCCTCTGTACTCATTCTTACAAGTTCATCGTTACTTCTACGGTCTTTCATTTAGTAGCGAGTAGACACTGCTGCCATCACTGTTTGCTGTAACCACTTGATGTTGCAGTGTTTTAATATGGTATGAAAGCCACACACTGATACCATGGAAGTACATTCAGTGCAACCGTTTCCAACTGAACGTGTTTATCATTCGTATGACAAGCTCAAATTGAAGCTAGGCATTCCGGTTTTTTTAAATTACAAAACAAAGTGTTCGTGTTTATCAATTATGATTGAATAAATTGGTGTCGACGTTTTACCTAATATCGATCCAATGTATGGTCCAAAATTCAACATCCGGTTTGAATTGGTAGTCAGGTCAAATAGGTAAACACTCTGTGCAGCGTTTGTTGACTTTTTGAAAACATTAAATATTTAATTATTTATTCGTTCGGATTTATTAATTATTTTATTTACTTGTTTATTTATGTGTTAATTATTTTTTAAAGCAATGTTTTCACTTTAGTTGAATTAAAATACTTTGTGGTTTCCCTGAAGAATTTTAGTAAAAAACGTACATCTATATATTAACAAAAAAACCATAATAAAATAAAAACCATTTAAAAATTAATGATTTTGCATCACTACTCCACGTACGTAGTAAACCGGCGTGCTCCAGAAGTATAATTAAATGCTATTCTACCACACCACATTTGTCTCCTTCATTGTTCATCCTTTTTATATGTGCTTTCTGCCCCTCTCTTTCTCTCTCCATTTGTTCCACTTGACTGCTTCTGTTTTGCTTGGTTTTGTTTATTTACATGTTGTCACTAGTAACCACATAGAAAAACTCTGCAAGGGCCGAAACGTCACGCCATTAGGTTTTTGTTGATTGAAATATTTGATAACTTTTTTTATTATATATTTGTTTTATTCCATAGGTCCTTTTGGTTGGTTAGCACTTTGCAACGGCATTTGATATTTGTAAGCGGCATTTACGGCGCTCTAGAAAGAACGCAGCGCCTCGAATTCAGCAACATAATTAAACCAAAAGAAAAAACAGAAAACACATTAAAACATAAGTAGTCCTAACACACATCGGTCTAGGGTAAAACCAAACATTAATATAATTAGTCCTGTAACTAATTTGTGGTATGTTTTGTATCAGTAAAAAAAAAATTTGAAACATCTGCAATTCAATAAAACATTTTGTGATGTTTCCATTTTCCACTAGATAAAGTCCTCATGAGGAAAACATTACAAGTCTCTAACCTCACGTTTAAAGTGGTGTACATTGTCATCGTTTTTGGTACCCTTCTTGTGCAAACATGTTAATTGATGATGTTGCCAACCCTAGCCAAGTCCAAACCACAAAGCATAACATTTGAAGATTTGAAAATATTCATGTCCTGCCGCACTTTCATTCAACAGAATAAAACTGGTCTGGGGTCTGCGCACGCGATTTCCCAGAATGCAATGCGCCGCTCTCCTAAGGACAATTGTTCCACAATTGGCTGACCGCAAAGTGGATGTTTGTTTCAGCGGTCACGATCTGAATAGCATATAATTATGACTGCATGGTATATGCGGCGGTGATCATGTTTCCTCTGAAGTAGGCTATGAGAGTTGTAACTCCTTCCATGGTCCGGTGGCTTATATCCATTTTTTGGCAAAATCGTGACACGTTGGATTAAAGAACAACATTTTGTAAAGTTATTCTATAGGTCCCATATAATCATTCTAGAGGGGGTGCCCGGGTTGGGTGACCTAGGTCAAGGTTAGGCTGAGGTCAAAGTTTATGTGATATTATAAAACTGCCTATAAATTTTTCACCAATAGAGGGCCGCTTCCTCATATCATTAAACCATAAAACAAAAGACCATGCATTTTCTATTTCGGACACTCAGGCAGAGCTATGTGAAAAAAAAAATATCCTCTTAGTTTACTGACCTGGAGATGACAGACCAGGCACCCCCTCCCCTCCAATGTGCTTCTATGGAACCCCTAAAACAAGTGTGCAAAGTTTGTTGCTTTAATCTGGCGGGTCACGATTTTTTCATTAAGCCACCGCACTATATGGTCCAACCGTTTCCAACAAAACATGTTTAGACTTCGCATGGCAAGCTCAATTTGAAATAAGCCAATAGCAGCGCACAAAATTTAATGCATTTGGTTTTATTCGCTGTTTTTCTTCTCTTTTTCTCCTGTTTCATCCTTTAATTACCATATTTCGTTTGTGTTTATAGTGATACAGCTTTGAGATACGAAACTCCCAGACAACAATGATGTTCAATTGTTTGTACCTATTGTTGCCGAGTTGCCATGACAATGTGACCTGATCTTATAATTAACTCCAGGCTTGACACCCTCGTTCTGCTGCATGTTTAATAAATCGATTATATTTTGTTACTTCAGTTTCATAAAAAACGGAGTGTCGCATTTCATGCAAAACGGATCGAGACAATGTTTTATTTATTTGCTGTATCTTTCTTTTCTTTTTAATTTTTGTTTCTTCTCTTTATTGATGTTTATTTATTAAGTCATACTTATTTACTTATTTTGTTTACTTGTTTAATTATTTATTTATTCATATTGTATTTATTTAGTTATTTATATTTTTTCTTCAGGGGTGCTCTAATACCCCCCTTTATTTCATACTTGAGTAACGACATCACTTCATACTGACATCCCGAAGAAAACTTTAAAACAGCCAAAAGACAAGAAACGACCTAAGAATTACTTTCGGGTAATGAATTAAATACAGTTTGTAGAAACGAAAAAGTTATCAAAATACAAACCATTAAACAAACGGTGAGCAAGAAAACTAGGATTATTTGACTAAGAAAGTTAGAGAAAGTAACTGATTTCTAATTGTTTTTCCTCATCTTCAGACACAATGGGTCAAACATGATGGTTCGTCAGACACAATGTGTCGGACATAATGGTTCGTCAGACTATTGCGTAACAAACGTTTAATATTAAGTTTGAACTGAAAGTTATATCAATGTTAGTCGGGCTCTTAAAATTATTAAAGACTATAAAGTCTCTAACCTCAAGTTATGGTGTACAATGTCATCGTTTTCGATACCCTTCTAGTGCAACATTTCTCAACATCCAACAACTTATGACATCATTCTGAGAAAAAAACGTCTTCGAAACCCTCTTTATTCATTAAGCGCACTGAATATTTTACATTTGGTTTTATTTACTGTATTCCTTCTCTCTTTCTCCTGTTTCCGCCTTTAATTACCATATTTTGTTTTGTTTATAGTGATACAGTGGTGAGATACAAAACCCCCAGACAACTATGACGTTAAATTGTTTGTACCTCATGTTGACGAGTTGCCATGACAATTTAGCTTAATATTAAAAATTAACTCCAGGCTCCACAATGTCGTACTGCTGCATGTTGGATAAATCGATATGTTGTTCCTTTAGTTCCATAAAAAAATATAGTGTCTGAACTCATGCAAAACGGATCGAGACTATGTTTTTTTTATGTGCGGTATCTTTCTTTTCTTCTTTTTCCTTTTTGTTTTCCTTTTCTGTATTAATTTACCTACTTTGTTTACTTATTTACTTATTTATTTATTCAAAATGCGTTTATTTAGTTATTTATTTTTCTCTTCAGTGGTGTGTTTTAATACTCCCTTTATTTCGTACTCGAGTAACTACGTCACTTCATACTGACATCCCAAAGAAAACAATAAAACAACCAAAATACAATAAACAATATTGGGATTATTTTTATTAGAAAGTTAGAAAGTAACTTCTAGTAGTTTTTCTTCATCGACGGAACACGGGGTGTTATTACAGATTTGATAAAGTGCCGTTTTATCTTATCGTCTTCGCAACCCTCTTTATTCATTGTTACAAAGATTCGTCTTAAGACGGGTTTGCACCTTTTCTACTTTCATTGGGTAGCAATTAGATACCGTTTTCACCATTGTTCAATGTAGTGCCACTTGGTGTTGCAGTAAGTGTATATGGTATGAAAACTACACACTGATACAATGGCAGTAAAGTCAGACCAAGCGTTTCTAACTGAGCTTGTTTTATAACTTGCATGACAAGCTTAAATGAAAATAAGCCAATAGCAGCGCACAGAATCTTTTACATTTTGTTTTATTTACTGTTTTCCTTCTTTTTTCTCCTGTTTCAGCCTTTAATTACCACATTTCGTTTTTGTTTAAAGCGATACAGCTTGGTACTAAACCCCCAAACAACGTTGATGTTCAATTGTTTGTACCTAATGTTGCCGAGTTGCCATGGAAATGTGACGTGATATTATAATTAACTGCAGGCTCGACACCCTCGTTCTGCTGCATGTTATATAAATCAATAATATTTTGTCCCTTCAGTTCCATAAAAAAATGAGCTATCGGAACTAATGCAAAACGGACCGAGACAATTTTTTATCAATGTGTTGCATGTTTCTTTCTTTCTTTTCTAAAATTTATTTTTTTCTTGATTGTTTTTATTTTATTTTGTCATATTTATTTACTTATTTTGCTCTTCTCTATAACCATAATGTACAACCTTACTTTTAAAATAATTCATTTATTCATATTGTTTTTTTGGTTTTTTTTTCCCTTGGTGGTGTTATAATACTTCCTTTTTCCACACCCCAGTAACTACATGACTTCCCACTGAAATCCAGAAGAAAACAATAAAACAGCCAAAATACAAGAAAACAAACCCGGAGAATTACCTTTAAAGAAAATTAATTATATACAGTTTGAATAAATGGAGAAAAAAAAGAAAAAAAACCCACCGAATCCATTAAACAAAACGGTGAGAAGAGAAAACTATAATTTTTTTAATAAGAAAGTTCGAGAAAGTAACCGATTTCTTAATTATCTTCCTCATCGACGGAACACGTCGGTTGTTATTACAGATTTGGGTGAATAAATAATTGAACTTTTTATAACGCATTCTGCTCTTTTCTATAACCATACTGTACAACCCAATATGTCCGATGGACTATGATCCCCGGACCATTGTGAATTCTCTCGGCTTCACCTTGTTATACTAGAACTCTCCAGGGTCACCTGGGAAGTCGTAGATTTACCTGTATTGCATCCAAAGCAGCCAATATTTGAATTTAAACAATCTTACTGGTAGTAACCCCAAATTAGCTTTATATTTAGCAAATCCTGGAACAAATTTGCTCAAAGTATAAGGCTAAGATGACAGTAAGCTCATTTAAGGCCCTACAAGTTTTGCCAAAACAAAAGGCTTGGTTGTTCTGTTTCCTCTTCATCGCTACCAAGTTCTTCTGTATCTATTATATCTGCTACATTAGAGCAATGGCCACAGCACACTCAACATGCAGAAAAACACCACATGCCAGCTTTTTATGTTTCTGGAGGGAAAAATGAAAACATACATGTGGCTTGTCGTGGCCAGGCGGTCTTGTTCACCGGACCCAAGCTCTGATATTATTAGCAGCAGAGTTTGGGTTCGAATCCCAGTCATGGCTCGTCCCTTGAGCAAGGTACTATTGTTTCGTAAGATGTTGGGAAGGTAGTACATTCTGCTCTACCGGCCAGGCTTCCGGTGGGTGATACCCATGTCCACATCCTTGCGGACTCTGAAGGGGGTAACCCAGTTTCAGCCCAAAGAGTAGAAGGCAACGTGCCCTTGGTGACAGTTGATTTGGGTCGACAGCCCAAATCAGTTTGTGATCGAATCCCCCACCTTAAAGTGGCCGTCCGGCTTCGTGATATTAGGTGATATCTCACCTAACAAATACATGTTGCCGTGTGCAAGCAAGTCATGAGTTGGTATTCAATATTCAATTCGATGGTATTCAATATATGCATTAAATAGTCAGATTTTTTTTTTTTTTTTTTAAATGCAGTCAGAAAATGAGGACCGAAACGCACTCAAAATGTTCAAAAGCTTAAAGTTTTGTCAGTAATGAAGCTTCTTCTTCACATGTCAAGTGAGAATCAAATTCTTTCCGTTGTATTTCCTTATAACGTTCTTGACAAAGATCAAAGCGTTTAACAGAAGAGAGAGTGGTAAACACGAAATACCTTTGTAGGGCTCAACGCATAACGACAAAAATACACAATTCAGGTCCAAGTCGACTTTAAATTTACATGGTCTTTTTTTATAGTTACAGCTCGACTGCGTCACAAGGGTATGTGTGAGTGCTGCTTTGAAATAACGTTCACTGTTGTATTTTTTCTCTTTCTTTTACACGAGCTTGTATTAATTTTATAAGTAAAAAGTATTCCGACTTGTTTTTCTTCAGAAATGAATTCCCCGTGTTCCAGGGTTTTCTTTTTCGTCTTTTGCGGGACACTGAAGACAAGTATGACCTGTACTCAAAATTTTTACAGGCGTAATCAATAATGAAATACACCTCACTATGTGACTTGCCCTAAATCATTATCATGAGCCAAAGGTATTATTTGCAACTTGTACGAAGTCAACAATTAGGGGCTTAAGTCGTAACTATGACTTGTACTTTAAGTCATAATTATGCACCATCATGTTTTTCTCAATGTCCTTTCAATGATATCCAATTTTCTTTTCTTTTCTCAGGAAAGCAAAATCAACTCAGGCTCAATAAGGTCGCCTAGAAAAACAAAATATATAACATTTATAACAAGCAGAAAGTTGCAAAAGAAATTACCTGAATTTCCTCTCTCTTTACCGGTCCAGCATTGCTTCCATTGTTCGGATGGAGCCTGTCTGTATCCGTTTGTGTCTTGTGGTCAGTGTCGGCTGTTGAAAATTATTTTCAATTTTTTGGGGGAGGATGCCCAATTTTTATGCTATTTCAACAGCCTTTCCAATATGCAAATCTTTATCAAACTGCAACAAAATGCATCTCACCTGGAAAAGCAACAAACGACGTCTGAAAATAGATTGGTCTTAACAACGTAGACATTCTCGCCCGGGTTTCCCAATCTACATCCAGGGGTGTTCTGCCTGGATCATTATAGTCCATGTACAACTCTCACAGGTAAACATTAATGTCGTCTGGTATGCTTTGCACGACGCCTTTGTCAGCTGTGCGTAATTGGTAATCATACATTTCACCTTGCCTAATCTAACTAAGGTATGCATTATACAGATCAACCAATTAGAAAGCTGATTTTTTCAAAGAGCTTACGAGGCAACGCCCAATAAATGCAGATACGCATTAGCTGTATAGTCACGCGAAGCTCTCTGTAGCGTGGACTTCATTGGCCAGGTCTTTGTTCCATTTTCTCATGGGAACAATGGCAGCAACGTGTTTTAAAATGTTGCTGCCATTGTTCCCGTGTGTTAAAACACACTGGCATGCGCGTGCACATTGGAACATTAGGCCCCGTCACACTGTTGCGAATAAAAGCCAATGTGTGCCCGACGTTTTTTGTAACTTGGATGTACTTTCGTGTAAGTTGTCATTCGTTCGTGACACGTTTACCATCAGTTGTATTCGTTAGCGGTTCGTAGGGGTTAGCAGGGCTTTGCTTGGGTCTAGAAAGAGTTTGATCACGTTCAAAATTGTATACGATTGACAAATTAGTGATCAACACGCTGTCTTTACGTTTAGCATTTGATGTGAGAACATTTCGCACGTTTGGTGTTGCTTCTTCGTCAGTTGTTCGGCCATATACTTCCAACATATCTGAAACATTGCGTGTGTAACGAATGACCAAAGAATGGTCAACGAATACACTTCGTTTTTTGACGTACATCAACTTTCACCTGGTGTCCATCTAACGTACAATTTGCTGGAGCAACGATATAGTAACATGCATGTTCTGTACAGCTGGTCATCAGAGATGGAAGATGCTCAGAGACTCCGGATTCAAAATCTTCTGGCCGCTCATCAGCGTAAAAATAACCTGAACCAACTTGGAGTGCGTACCAAGGGGTCGGCAGAGACATAACTGACCGGTCGCAACACGCTAGGCGTACGTTGGGCATGCGTTGGCCATTCGTTATACTAAATATCAGCATTTGTACTCTAGACCTAAGTTAGCTCTAGTCGTTACTATGTAAAGGCCCTGTCACACCTTGACATTTAAGCCAGCGTATGCCGACGTATAAAAATTTCTCTAAAACCCTGGCAAACGCTGAACTATCGATGTTTTTTTTCTCCAATTGTGAGCGTATACAAAGCGTATTAATAACGAGTTGGAAGTATACATACCGTAGTAGTAACTTACATAGAACGTTTCCATAACGTTTAGATAACTTATACCCAAAAATACCAACGAATGCTTAGTGTGTTGCCGGCGTTCACAACTTATGCCCAACGATAGTCCAACTTATGCACAGCGCGCGGAGCGTATCGCCGACGAACACGTGTCGTACCCTATATAAAGGCTGCCGCTCGACGATTCAAATCATAACTGCACTAGACATCACAACATCAACATCCGTCATGCCGAAGAAAACTCCAAAGAACGCTGCCAAGAAGTCTCCTGGCCTGCGTGGCCGTGGGCGCGGACGTAAAGGCAACGCGAACCCCATTTTTATATACAGATTCCCCTAAACGCTGCCAATACGCCGTTATACGGTAGCTATTAGTTAGAAACACGTTTAGTAAGTTCTTTGGTCGTCCGGAACACGTCAAAACGTCTACATACGTTACTATGCGTTGGTGATAAGTTCGACATAGGTTCAAAGCACGTTACTCATAGGTATGAATAAGTTTTGGGTACGCTAGACATTATCTCGACGTCTGCGACTTATGATTAACTTACAAGTAACGTGTGTGAACGTGTGTCAACGATCGTATAACTTACCTAGAACTAAAGCCCGGTTCATACTTCCTGCGAATGCAAATTCGAAGCGAATTTTGACGTCACAGGGCCGTTTTCGCAGCGAATGTTTCGGATGAGTTGAGAACGTTTCAACTGCTGCGAATCATTCGTTGTGAATTTGTGACGTCAATATTCGCTTCGCATTCGCGTTCGCCGTAAGTATGAACCGGGCTTTATGCGGTACTTATGAGCAAGACGCTGGCGTACGCCGAAAATTGTTGTGCATGCAAAAAGTTTTCCGACGACCTCGCATTACAATGACGTATACCAGCGTGTTTCAGTGTGCTCTTAACACAAAACTTACCCATAACTTATTCGACGTAAGCCAGCGTATTCGCCAAATTGTTCATACGTCAGCATACGCTGACAAAAACGCCAAGGTGTGACAGGGCCTTAACAGGGCCTTTGCGAATGCGTGAAATTCACAAGTTGTGCAATTTTTTCAAACCTTACAGTTTCTGCTACTAATCTCTTATCCCATTTTCTGCGCAATAATTTTTAGACTGAGCACTTACATTTTTCTAGTGGGTGATTTTAACTAGGCACATTTTAAATCCCTCCACATTTATGTTTCCTCCCATTTACAAGAAGCTTTAACTTTTACTTGATTTCTAAGTTTTGCCTGCGTCAAGTTTATACTGCTATGGACTCGGTAATCCGAAGAACAAGTTTATATTGCAAGCTAGTAAGTCGAGGAAACAAAGTGCATATCACAGGGAACAAAACAAGTCCATGTTTTTGTTTAGTGCTTTGTTTTTTTTATCTGAAAGTTTTCCTGAAAAGGGCTCTTACATTAGCGGTACATAATCAAAAGCTGTCGTAGTAATCATCATCCACACTGTCGTTACATCTCCCACAAGAAATTATATCATGATAGATTCCCAAAACGCAACGAAAACATAACTCGGTCGGGGTACGCCATGTCACATAAGTGAACATGAAATGTGAGACCAACCGTGCATGACCGCTTATTGACCCTTAGAAGCAGGGTAAGGTTTTATGAATGAAATGGAACATACAATGAATTTTAAGAGACACAACTTGTTCACTTGCTAGATTTGTCTAGCGTTCTGCAAGTTTATTTTTGACGAGTGATACAATTGTAAGAAGACCTCTTGAGAGTCTCAGGTAACATCATGGTCTTACTGTAAGAAGTACAATTATTACATAATTATATCGATTAAATAACACACAATAGCAATCGATTCCATTAATATTATTTAACCTCAAACAAAACACTGTTCTAAAATTGTACTACATCGACAACAACTTATATACATTCATGGTTTGACCAATTCAAATTTTAACATCCGTTAGCGAATAAACTTTGCTTTTAATTAAATTGTATGGTAAGTTTTGCAATTGATTTTGTTAGCTGTTCCGACATAGTAGACGTAGCAGCTCTTGTTTTCGTCCAGATATTTATTGGCGTCGCTCACAATTTCATGGTATATTGTGAATCCAAATAATTACAGTTCCTCTGAATATTTGAAAAATTCATAAATTATTTTTCTTCTTACTATTTTTTCACTCTGTCAAAGCTCTTAGGTTTTGTACACGCATTTTGTGACCTCCAAAAGCCATAATTGACTTGTATGAAAGAATCAGGTCCTATACCATATGAAGGCCTACGTCATGAGGTTATAGTCCAGTGTAATAAGCTTAAGTTAATTAATTACTTTAATTAGTTATACTGACAAGAATACTAAATAAGCCAACCTTGAGACCACCATATCTCAAAAAATTACGTCCGATCGTCAATTTCTTTTAGATTTTATACTTGTTAGATACGGTATAATTGTTTGCTGGCCAAAAATGCCGGACGACGTCACTATGGCGTCATTTATTGCGTATTTCGTATCTGTGTACAAAACTCATGACTCTGAAAAGTGTAAGTATTTTCAAAATAAGTTTAACTTTAGTTACCCATAATAAAACACAAATGCTTTTACAAAGAGTTATTCTAGGCCATTTAAACTGATCAAACTACAACGTATTTCCACAATAACTAACGATTAAGTAACAAATCGGACACCAAGGCTAGCTTGCTGATTGCGCCATAATTGTCGGAGATTACCTTGATATTGGAGTCCTAACCAAGAGAGGACCTATAGTTAGTGTATAGCACATTCGATTTGTGCATGAACGGTAATTGCAATTCCTACTTACATTCTATAGGGTTTTCACTGAAAGGCATTTGATGGGGATATGTTTTATACCATCTTGTACCTTATTAAATTTGTTAGTAAAAAAAAAAATTTTTCATCGTGACGTCATCAGGTGTCAAGTTACAGTAATTCAGTTGTTATTTAACACAATTAATCTCCTGAACCAAAATGTCATCGTGTCGTAATGTTTGTTTTGTCTTGTAATTTCGATCACTTGCGACATTTTCTTCAAAATGATGACCTCACTTTGACTTTACTTCCGGTCCAAACAGAAATCTCTACTATAAAATAAAACTATCTCCAGAACCAGAGGTCACACAGTCGTAATGTTTGTGCTGTGATGTAGCCTACAGCAATTGTGACCCAGCTTTGACCTTTGCTTCCGGTACAAACATGAAGTTCAAAATAAAGAAAATTACATTTCCTGAAACGAACGTCTTAAATTTTCAATCTTTGCACCGTTTTGTTAATTGTGACACATTTGAAATTTGATTGACCTAATAATACCCTACCTCGACCTCTCCTTCCTGTCCAAACAGGAAGTTCAATTGTAATCACATTTTGTTAACCCTATATCATCAAACCATAACTTGTGTAGCAAACTGTACCTTATGACACATTTAACAATGTATTCACCAACGCATTCTCAGCTTGACCATTCTTCCGGTCCAAACAGTAAGTTCAAGTTAAACAATTACAACTTCTGAAACAGGTGGGGTGACGGTACTATAAGGGTCCTATAGTCCAATATGTTATTTGAGAATGTAAGTAAAAGTTAGGATCAGGTTCAGGGTCAGGTTTCAAATAACTTTTAGAGTCAGTTTCAGAATAAAGATCAGGCTTAGGATCTTAATCACACCTGAAGTACAAATTAAAGGTCTGCCAAGGGCGAAGGCTCTTCTCTTGCAAAGTTGGACTAACTTTAATCAAAGGAACAAACGGAACAGCTTTGTGTTTGTCCTAGACACCTAATGTCTAGTTTAATAGTATTTGTATTTACATATTTTTTACCAGAGACGTTGACAAAATGTCATGATTGATGTGGTACGGAAAGTGTATGGTTCAATTGAAATCGGAACCGATTAGAAAAAGAATACCCTCGAAACACGGCATCATAAGTTATGATCGATTGAAACCGATATTCGGAAAATATTTTTTTATAGAAAAATATATACAATTAGAACAATAATGTTTCATGATGCAAACTCGTGATTTGTTCCCTTACTAAGTTTGTATTTACTAATACAAATATACACAGAAAATTGATATAAAATTTCCTCATAATTGGCAAAGAAATAAATAGCGAACTATCAGGAACTCGCATGAAGCATTAGGCATACATCTGAAATCGTGACAATTTATTCATGAAGTACTGTACATGCATTTGTATCAAAGATTACAGTGCGCCGAAGGTGCAAGATGGGTTCCTGGAGCTCTATCTATTTTTGGATCAACAACATACGCACCATTTCAGTAAGCAAGTTATATCGTTGGCAGCCTGCTGAAATGGCAGAGCGGTGGTAGATAACAAGCAACGGGATATACCTTCTTGAGCATTCTACACCGCAAACCTCGCTAACTCACCGATTGTCCACCATGCTTGCGATTCCTCAAATCACACTTTTTTTCTCTACAAAAGTGTAACTTTTTTACGACACGGCGCAAAAAGCGCTTGCAGTTGGTGTCGAACCGGTAACTGTATTGCTTCCCTGGCCCGTCCCAGCTGAACAAGCCGCAAATACTTGAAATTCGTAATCTTTGCCTTTCGGTAGGTCATTAAAGGTATATTTAGTGTCGCTACGGGTTGTGCTTTCTTCCTTGATCTCTTTTCCATGGGAATCGCACTTGAATCTGCATTTCAATATGTATTTTTGTACATCTTTGTGATGTAGCGGGGGGTTCCAAGACAGAATGATCGCGAAGGGTTTGTCTTTTGTTTTTAGAGTCAAATCCCTCGGTTGTCCAGGTGGTTCGAAATCCTTCTGAACAAGCTCCCCACGATCAAACAACAAGATCGACCCTTCTCTTGAAATGTTTACTCTTCTATGACAGAAGGTTGTCACTACGACGTCGATTTCGTCTTTTTTGTTTGCGTTTTCCTCATAAAAGCCGCGAACGTTTCTTTCAATAGGTTTTATTTCAAAAGATTCAGAATCTCTGTATGGCAAAATGTTAACGTCAGGGTCTTCCATGTACCGCTTGAGGACTGAAAGGTACGTTTCTGAATGAACGGCAGGGGGGAGTGCAACGCAAACCACAAAGCGTTTCTTGTGGTCTTGTGCCACGTAATCAAACTTTTCTTGTGTTTCAATTACTTGTATTTCAGGTAAACTTGCCAGTAAACCTTCCAAAGCATACAACGCTGTCTTTCTGCGTTTGATCCAGTCACTAAGCTGCTCAGTCCCAAACGGAGAACTCTTAGACTTGGTTACAGTTTCTTCCATTTTGTCTTCATTAGAAGAACCCCTTCTGATTTCAAGAATTAGTTTGGAAATATCTTGTTTGAACTTGTTCATGTAGGAACCGATCTGTTCGTGGTATTTAAGGAACACTTCTTTATATCCAGAGAGTTGGGCGCATACCTTATGCTGACAAAGGTTGTGACATCTAACCTTCATTTGTTCCAATTCATGGATATGAGCTAAAAGCATTGATAGCACATTGTTATGAATGTCATGGAAAGTCAAGTCCTTGTTTAAGAACTTAGGCAAGGGAGAGAGAGTGACCAGTACTGGAGTTGCACATTGGGACTTGAGAAATGAAGGCAATTCAGAGCAAAATACTTTTGCTTCCTCATAATTTGTCGGTGTACCGGTATGTATCGAGTCTCCGTAATATGTACAACGAATATGATTAGTTGCTTGGTTTTGAGTAGGATTAACTACACTCGGCCTATATCCGAGTCCGATTGTACCAGGAATTTGCTGCTTTATTGCAGCCACAGCCATTTCCAAATGCGTTTTGCTTTGTTGATTGACTTTGCTACCGAAACTTGCGGATTCCGACTCAAAAACAAAGAACGCCTCTGCCCCGTATGTAACACCTGTCACAACGTGGGTGGCTTTTATTTCCCCGTTCAATAACTCTGCATGCTTATGGGAATCGATACCTGTCATTTTTTGCATTGAAATCTGCTCAGTTTTAGTGGTTACTTTGTAATGTAGCGTAACAACAGCGTTTTGCCTAGACGAGGATAAATTGTTTTCATAAAGGTATTTATACGAACCTTCAACGTTAACGAGTCCACATAAAGCACTAACATTAAGGGACAAGTCGTAGTTTGAATCTACGGTATCGTGTGTGTGTGTGTCCTTATTTTCCTCCGTACTAAGGCTACACTCTGTTTTAGGACTATGAATTGTGTCGCACTGTTCCCTAATTTCTTTCTGGTTCCAAATTGTGTACCCGAGAATGGGTTTGTCCGTGAAGCAATCATACAGCGTGCTGAGTTGAATTTTTCTTCCCGCTGTGGCTATTGAGAATTCTTCGTGCACTTTGTTCGTGGGTTTTGGTGTTGCCATACTATCGGATTGTTGACTCTAACCTGTTTAAAAATATATATATATATATAAATCAATAATAATAATAATAACTTTGAAATATTGTATACCATTACAACGGTTTTATGAAACTATATTTGGAGTAGCTGCATTGTCATTAAAACCCTTTAAAATCAGGTCTGTTTTGAGGATTTTGTGTGTGTTGCCATTTTGTATGTCAAAATCTCATTTATAGTATAGAAATCCCATCTTATTATATATCATTGGAAAGCTTACATATGGGGCTATCTTTTGGGGGGAGAATGGATCCCAGGAGCTTTGGTGGCCATTTTAAATATGATTTTTTAATTTTCACATTTAATATTTTTCATATTTTATGCAAATATCATAATTTGTTCAGCACGATGGGACTTTGTTGATGCCATTTTTTGAATCTACCATATCAGAGCTTTCTACATGAGAAAACAAAATCAGGAAAATACATAAATTTAGTCCTCTAAAAGTTACACAACACATTGCTGTACAACTCACTTTATTTAATGACAAATTAGTAATAATGAACAAGTAGTGAAAAATTTAACAAGTTTGCATCTTTTTACTAATTTTTAGGAGGAATAATTGTATCATGTCATGTATAACATTGTAAAGGTTATTATTTTGGCCCCCCAAAAATCACATTTTTGACCATTCTTGAAAGAAAAATGACAGCTGTTTCTTGATGTTGCGCATATTTTTAGATTCAATCATTTTCAAGAATACTAAAAATTTTCATTGCACATTCACACTGTGTAGTGGTCATCGGATTGAAAGGAAAAAGTGAAAACTGTAACAAAAATAAATGTGAACAAGTCGGAAAGATTAGCCTATGTACATGGAGAGTTATCCGTTACAGTTCATGCCACGTTTCGAAACAATTTCTAGCTGGAATGATGTACAACGCAACATCACAGGATAAACATTTCCAGTTTTTTTTTTATAACTTTGTTGTGCCAGCGGGAACAATAAAAACAGTTCCTACGCCCAAAGGTAGCCCGCTGTGCTAGGTCTTCTACTACTTAAATCTCTTCAGCGAAATGAACAGTAGGGGGGGGGGGCGGTCATCGGGTCGCGGCATCAAATTGTCACCAACAAGGTCATAGACAAGCTGACAGTTATTTTGGGTTAATGCAGGCAATCCAAGGGTACTGTTCATCTCATTATGCATTATGTACGAATTGACGACAGCGATGTCAACAAATTGGTACAACGGTGTCTTGTACCACTTGTTGGTTTTGTGCAGGACGTTATATTAATATACAAGTTGGTCAGATAAATCGACACCGCCAAGCGACTGGTTATAATCTTTAACTGCTGGAGGTATGGGAACATCGACACTTTCAAATGCTCCAGTCGCTTGATTGTTTGCCTTTCTTTGGACGGTGTCATTGCCACACGCACTGTGAATTGTGGACAAAATTGTGACTTCCCAATTGTGTCTTTCCACTTCACGAAGAGAAGTTCACTGTCCCTTATATACCAAATGGTCCCGCGTTTTACATTTCTTTTACATTTCTTGGAATAGTGTTCTACGATTCTCCCGTATTGTCACACACGACAAAGTGTTCTGGGCAAACAGGTCTCGGAATAGGGTTGGACTGGTATAACAATTATCGACGAAAACTTGTAGCCTTTTCCTAAATAAGGGCTCATCTGCTGCTTCACGACATCATATGTGAGCCCATTATCTGTGTGTCGCTCACTTTTGCCGGCATATATTATATATTCACATGTGTATCCGGTTTGGGAATCGCTTATGACGAATAGTTTGTACCCCCATTTCGTCGGTTTGTCCTTTATATAATGTTTTATGCCAACACGACCTTTGGACGCCACCATACGCTCATCAATAGAAATGTTGACATTTGGAGCATAGACTGATTTGCATGCTAGTCGAATCTCGTTATATAATAGTTTGGTCTTGAAAAGCTGGTCGTATTGGGGGTCGTTGATGGTCTTGAGTCGCTGGTTTTCTAGATCTTCATCTGGATCACTTAGATGAAGGTTCCAGAGTATTGGCATGAATCTAAAGCGGGACATGATGCGTTTAGCAAAAGGCTGGCCAAAAATCCGTCATCTGACCAGTATTCTTGCAATGTTGGTACCGACACCAGGCCTATGAAAATGACAACTGCAATGAAGCGGTACAGCTCTTGCACTGTGGTCTCCTTCCAGTTGTATTTTTTTATCAGCTTCTTTCATTTTCTGCCCCTTGCTTGTTGGTATTCTTGACGATGTCACGCATCACATTAGGGCAAAAGAATAGCTTGAAGAGATCGCCTGGCGTATAGTTATTGGTAGCAGGTAGCTGAGTGCCAGGCGTTCTATCTTGAGTGAATGGTGGTTGACGCTCCGGGCCATCCTCCTCCACATCCTCACTTTTCCATGCAGGCATTTCTACTTCATCATCAGGTGAGCTTGAATCTGAAGGAGGCCGAGGGGCTACATTTATTGGGCGACGACTGCGCTTCCTCAATGGCTGTTCGTTTTGAACATCATCTTCAGAATCTGATGATTGCTGCTCGATGAGTAGTTGGGGGCGTCTCTGTATTCTTGAACTCTGCCGTAGAGGGATGGCCAACGAAGAGCTGGGAAGAGTTTCGTCATCTTCTGCAGGAACAAGAAGGGGTGGGGAAACAGCAGAACTAGTGCTTGGCCGATTGGGGTCGAATGCCGGGCGTCTTTGAGTGCGTTCAGTTTTCTTCAGTGGTGGAATAGTAATCACAATGTCATGACTGTAGAGGCAAAAATATGAAGAAAAAGAAATTAGGGAAAAGGTTATAATAAATTCTGAAAAGCACTTCAAAATACATTCAGCATGGCATAATTTATTCCCATCTGTTCATATTTCTTCCAGCTACTTCACTTGGGAATGTTTATTGTTTCTTATAATACTACTTTAGTTATTATTTCACAAATATGAAGGCAGTATTTCAACTAAAGCAGTAACAACATATTAATAACTCTTTCGCTGAAAAATCTTACCAGTCAATGGTTGGATCGATGCCTTCATTCAACATGTCTTCTTCGCCACTGTCGAGATCACCGTTTTCGTCGCTCTCGTCGAAACCACTCAACAATCCCAAATCTAAAACTTCTGTGCCTTCAAATCTCTTTCTTTGACATCCTTTCAGGTTGCTTTTTTGCATAATTAAAGAGAAATATAGCGTAATAAATTGGATAAAGTGTGGTGAAACAGCGCAGAGAAACATGCATATGAATCAAAACTGGTGAAGCGTACTGTGTGCAAGCTTGGCTTTTTATGAATGAGAACAAAGGAGTGATATGGTTTCTGTTTCGCTTTGTATTTATGTTCATGTAGCTTCTAGGAGGGGTTCCATACTATGGTTGGAAAGCTTGTATTTAGCTTTATGATGGTGCCTGACTTACCCAAAAGAGGGCAGCAGACGCAAAGCAACGTTCGATTCTATTTATGGATCGCCGCCGATCCATGCAGTGCAGGGCTGAGTTCAAAGGGATTATTAATTAAGAGTGAGGGGCATTTTTTCCCGGTCATATTTATGTTATTGTTTACTTCGCTTGGGTCATATTTACAAGCATTCCATTAAAGGGGCATAATATCCCAAAATGTTATTTATTAAAAAAAAAAAATAGTCATGCACGTAGACACCTGCAGTATTTCGTATTAAGAGAACGGTGGTCACAAAATGCATACATTTTGAAGGTAGAATTACAACCAGCGGAACAAATATTTTGTTATATAAACTAGAGGACTGTGGTCCAGACCCGTAACGAGCCGGAAAGGGGGGGTTCTGGCCCCCTTTAAAAAACAAATTAATAAATAAAAACAAATACTTCAAAACGCAAAAGGGAGAAAAAGTCCATCCCAAATAAAAAAATTAAATGGTCCG
>CM021544.1:9528039-9538677 GCA_010994315.2 Pisaster ochraceus | reverse complement strand
TGTCATGACGTCATGATGACGTCATCAGGTGTCGAATTACAAGGTTTTTAAAATCGAAAATGACGATTTTCAAGTTGCTGTACTTTGGTCACGTTCAGATCTATGAAACTCATAATTGGGCATCTGGTACATCAAGATTGGGGCAATATTTGAAAAGTTAACGCCAAAATCGTATGACCTTCACTTCCGGTCTTAACGGAAGGTCAAAGTCTGCCTTTGTGGGTTTTTTTTTTCATTAAAAAATTTAAACCTTTGTCATAATTCAAAATTAATGGTAGTCCGTGTAATATTTGAAACATTCATAACTCCTTAACCACACATTGGATTGTTACAATCCATACTACGTCTGAACGGTATTGATAAATTAAACACGCGCTACACGTATTGTGATCCGTTTGACCATAACTTCAGATGAAATTTAATGTTTCAAAGAATCATAACTTCTGAACCACACAATGGATTTTCACAATCAATGCATCATTCGGAAGGTAGATAACAAGTGAAGAAACGATACACAAAATGTTATGCCCTTCGACCTTGACTTCCGGTTCAAACCGGAAGATTGGTTCAATAATTAACAAATAAATAACTCCTCAACCACTTATTGTATTTTTATTAACTAAACATTATCAGAAAGAGCTCCTGAAACTTAAAAAACGATGCACAGTTCGACCTCATTTAACACGGCTTTCCGGTTCAAACCGGAAGTTAAAATTCATGTTTCCAAAAATCATAACTATAGAACACGTTTTTTTATTTTTTATCTTTACATCATTGGGAAAGTATTTATCAACTTATCAACTTAACAAAATTACACACAGAAAGCGACCCATTTTGACTTTGACTTCCGGTTCAAACCGGATGATCAAATTCAACATTTGTAATAATCATAACTCCTGGACCACACATTGGATTTTTATCAACTACACTGCTTTACAAAGGGCTCCTAGGACTTACCTAGCGGTACAAAGTATGACCTCATTTGGCCTAACTTGGTTCAAACCGGAAATTGAAGATTTATATTGGAACGAAATCTTACTCCTAAACCACAAATTGGGTTGATCAAATTTAATATCATTAAACCTTAATTTGATGACTTCGATCACGAACACCTTATTTTTGTAGCAAACAAAAATTGTGTTTCTAGTTTTTTCTTCTCCATCTTCATCTTCCACGCAACTCTTCTCTACAGCACAACTCAAAATTGAAACCAAATTGAACCTTGAAACTCATCAGATGTTTGAACCTTAATATGAGGACGGCACGGAATTCATGACGTCATCAGTTGTCGGATTACAAGGTTTTCAAAGTTGAAAATTGACCATTTTCTATTTGCTGTATCTTCGTGAATTTTAAAGGTATGATGCTTAAAGTTTGGTATCTGATAGATCAATACTTGGGCTTCTTTTGAAAAGTTAACGCCAAAATCGTATGACCTTTACTTCCGGGTCGTCACCTTAGGTAGAAGTTCGCCTCTGATTGTTTTCCTTTAAAAAGTCATGTTTTTTTGTTTTTCTACAGCGTAACTCAAGATTCAAATTTAACTGAAAGTTGTAACTTACCAGACAGTTGAAACTTAGTATCAAGACACTACAAGCTTAATAATGTCATGTAGACGTCATCGGTTATTGAATTACATTAAACCAAAGTTTAATATTTGTAAAAAATCATAACTCATGAACCGCACGTTGGATTTTTTCAATCTACACATCATCGAATAGGTCGTGAAAAGTTCAACAAACGCTGCACACAACATGACCCCATTTGACCCTGACTTCCGGTTCAAACCGGATAATCAAATTCAATACTTGAAACAATCATAACTCCCCAACCACACATTGGATTTTTATCAACTACACGGCATTACAAAGGGCTTCTAGGACTTACCCAGCGCTACACAGTGTGACCTCATTTCACTTATCTTTTTGTTCAAACCGGAAATTTAAGATTTATATTCGAACAAAATCTTACTCCTGAACCACAAATTTGGTTGATAAATGAAATATCATAAAATCATAAGTTGATGACATCGATCACGAACACCTTGTTTTTGTAGTAAACAAAAACTGAATGTCCAGTTATTATAAGCTGTTCCGACTAAGCAGTCGGAACAGCTTTTGTTTTCGTCACGATTTTTCAAAACGTTAATTTTCTTTCCGCCAAAACGCCATAAGTTTAACACACGATTTTTGTTAATTCGTAATTTTAGAAACAGTAGATATGACAGACTTGAGTCCTGTATTGAATTGAAGCTTTGTACATGAAGTTATCACTAAAATGTTATACTGTTCAATTTCTTAATCAATTAGCTGAGTTATAATGACATGGATATTTAATTAGGCAATCTTGTTACCACCATAACTCACAAAATTAAACGTCCGAATTTCAAATTTTCTTCAGTTCTTGACTCTCTGGGTGTTGAAGTTGTGCACCATGAAGTAATATTATATGTCACGTCATCGTGACATCATTTATAGCGTGTTTCGTATCCGTGTTCAAAGTAATAAAGAACAGTGTAAACTGGTACTAGGTCCTGAGGCCGTGTGCACCCAATGCTATCGTACTCTTTGTACTGTTGACATGAGACTGCAACAATGGCAGACTTTGAACAAGTCTATTCAATGTATACAGTAATAAGGTATTAAATCATATGATGGCACTGCGGTTTACCGCGTTAACTTCCCAAGCTAAGGACCGCGGTTCGGGCCCTCGGGGATCCCGACGATTTCAATATAATTAATGCATACATTTACTTTATTTACAATAAAAAACTTGCACCTACATTACAACGAACTGCACCACATATTCTTTATCTAATTTTTGGCTCCTCAGAACTTCATTTTCCCGGAAAATAAAACGAGAATTATTTAGTGGTATGGATGGTAAAACACTGTTCTACGAAGCACCAGGTTAGGCAGACACAGACAACAAAAACTTCTTTGAGTAGCGCTTTTTTTGCAGTTTTTCGCTTTACGTGTGTTGTCAATCACCACAGAGCGCCAGCATTTTCTTTCTGAAACTTATCATCAGAGAAGACAAACCTGAGTGGAACATAAAAACTTGTTTTTTACTTATTTATTTGGACCGATCTAGGCATCCTAATACTCCATGTTTTTAAAAGCGGACCGTGCACGGACGAATACACCTGCCGGAGATTTGGAAGTACCTACATTTAATTATCGTAATGTTTGGATCCATTTCTCTGCAGTAATGGTCAAATAATTGTTTAGTGGCCTTTCTCCAGTGACACTGATTTAGAAATAGAGATTTTGCGTATGTTGTGTTTTCGAATTACATTTAATTGTTGTGTCGATAAGGAGAGCAAGGAGGGCCCTGCTTTATGGTTCGATGCTTCACTCCTGACATTGAGCCCATCTTAAAACTGCAGTCTCTTCATCAACATGTCCGACAATAATATGTAAGTACGCAAGTGGAAACATGTAAATAAAATGATGTATTAACATTATCTAAATGGTGAGTATACTCTTGACAACGGTTTCAGGGGTGAGCAAAATAAATTAAATCTTTCCGGCATGCTGTGGAATAATCTTTGCAGTAGTCATAACAATTATGCAAGTGTGCACCTGCCAGAGACTGTGCAACACTCGCGTGCACTCGAACATCCTCGACCATTGTGGTCCAAACCATATGGAGTTTTACGTGGACGAATTACTATTTCTTCCATTATTTTAGTTTAACGTAGTTTACGACCATGACCATTATATATGTTGTTGGGAATGTAATACTTAGTTTTAAAAAAGATGAGAGTAAAATCGTAATTATAACGAAGAAAAACCCGAGAGATAAATTGGACCTAAATTTCCAGTTACTGCAAAAAAAATTGAAGGAAAAAAGAAAAAATGTTTGTGCTTACCTCCGATCACAAAACCTATGTAAACGCTTGTTTTGGATGCTGTCCATGGTTGTGACGCGTGAGCGTCCTCTGTAAACTGCGCCACGCGACAGTTTTACGCCCGTTTGACCATCGCAATCCACGTAAGGGTTTTCTAAAAAAGTGTAAAGATCAAATAAGCCTCATATTCCTAGTTCCAGAGTTTTAATTGTATTTCAATAATACCTAACACATTATTCGGATCTTTATTACAAAAGCCAAAACTCATTTTATAAAAATTGCAATGATTGTGTTTGTTGTTCGGATTTTTCCTATAAGATATAATAAATTGTTCAAAAATAATTTCATTTCAGAAAAAAAGTTATCGTTTTGACGTGTTTTCTCGTTCAGATACGCGCGAGACTTGCACAGTCTAATGTATTTGTTTAAAACGTATTGTGGCTTCACCCTTTCCTGTCGCTTCTCTCCCCTTCCCTTTCTTCCCCCCTTTTGTATGTGTTTTCTTCAATTGATAGGGGCAGTTATAAAACAACTTTTTATGATCCTTTTTCATATAATCCATCCAATGACCATCTGACTATACTTGAAATCATTTTGAGAGTTGTTAACAAACATCGCCATTTCCCTCGAAAAATGAATGACCAATTTGCCTCGGTACTCTTTTTTCAGTTTTTTATTTTATTTTTTTATCCACCGACATCACATTTTATACAAACTTTATACAAACTTACACACGTTATTGAAAAAATGAATTAACAAGTTGGACAAAAAAGAAATAGTGCTCACATTCTAGCAGGATCAGGGACCTGCAGACTGATAGAAAACTTTTGTGGTAAAATATAAGTTGTTCTTAAGATGTGAACTGTTGTACTTCCTGGGTCACGCCCTTTGTAGCATTTGCTACGTTTTAAAGACCTCTCCGATGAATAATAAAGCTCTAAAATCTATAGTGTACTTCGTGAACTATGATTTATTCTAAGGTAGCGTCGTGACGCGTCGTCATGACCTCATTGTTCAAGTGGCCTTTTCATGTTGAGGTTCAAGTAATAGTCTGTGTTTTAATGTTCAATTCAATTTCTTTAGTTTATAAGTATAATGTAAAAACATGTTTGCGGGACGAGGAAAACTCAATACAAAAGCCACTAGGTATCAGGTTTTTTATTCTACAGTCAAAGAAAGTTTAAAACAAGGAGAAAAACAAGTTACATGTGTAGACTTTATTAAAATAATGAGAATATATTAAATGTTATACAGCAGAGGGATTAATTGAAAAGAAGAAAAAAAGACATTGGTCCTTTAATTGTTGTCCAATGACAGTAGGTTTTCGGTTTTTGGCAGAACACTTAAGAAAGACTTGGTAGACACAGAAAGTTCCGCTTTTGGATGATCAAGCATCAGGTACTTGTCTTCTTATTCATTTTTCTTCCTCAATGGTCCAACTCGCTGTTGCCGGTGCCCACTACACATAAAAGGAAATCACTATGATACAGTTGACTCGTCGTTCTGAAAAGATCATGAGACTGGCTAAGTTACCTCTTTATAATTTAGCATCATTATTGTAAGAAGACAGCAGAAAAAAGAAGCGCAAAGCAGAAATGAGATTCGGGTATTCAGAATGTACTCTTTAATATAAAGGATGTGTGGGTATGTCTGTGTGCGTGTTTCTTTTTCTTTTACAAGGGTTGACTGTACATGTATACTGCTGCCAACACGAATCCCCAGCAGAGGTTTTGCAACAGGTTCTTCATAAAGGGGACAGGAAATGCGTCATTTGCAACCGAAGTTCTTGGGCGGGCGTGTATAAAGTGGAAGTTCAAGCGTACTCCATATAGTCATACGACTTCAGCACCTCACTAAACTTCAACTACTTCATGCAGACTTGTTAAACTCCCCTTGTATCCAGCACTTTCATTTTATCATTATTACTGTTGACGGTGTGCATACGGTGAGTATTTACGTTTTATGGGGACACTTTTTTTGAAGAATAACTTGATTTAACCCGTTGCATATCACACAGTCAACCTTGTTAAATCTTGACAGCAAAACGTGATCGTTCGGCAAATCCGATTACGGCAATCGAAACAGTTTAACGATCAAGTCATTGGACATTTGAATTCGTTAACATCTATTTTATTAATTTTAACATAACACGACCGCATTTTAGACGCACACCTCTAGATTAAGCTTCATAATAAGAATTGATACATAACACTCCATGCAAATCATAATGGGCAAAAGGAAGTGTACGACACAAGCAAAATGCTAATCGTCAGAAATGTGTACAGTTAAGAGGTCAAACTTGTACAATGAAAAACACAGTCGGGCGTCGGAGTAATAAAATGTTCAATTTGTTTTCAAGCTTGGGTGACACAAAAGAGTGGTTTTGACAGGCTCTATGATACCTAAACCCCGGGAAATTGCAAATGGGTTATAGCTTGGGTATTTTAAGATTTCGGGAGAGGGCAAATAAATAAATAAAAGTCCAACTCTACACGAATGTTTTTTGTTTTGTTTGTTCGCTGTTTTTCTTTTTGTTGTCACGAGTACTCATTTCATTCTGTATCAAGATGTGTACTTACGTAATTGTTTCTTCTTATATTTGTTGTTATAGATGTTGACAAGTGAATAAATTCATCCCTTCTATCGACAGAAACATTTTGTAGAGTTGGAAGGTAAGCTTGTACAGGTTTCATTTGATAAAAATTGTTATCGTTAAATCGACCCATCCATAATTTCTCACAGTGTTCTTTGACAGCAAATTAAAATAGGCTTCTCAACGGGCTCGAGTATTTCTAAAATGATAGAGCCTTTATACCACAAGTACTCATATTTCTTTCTACTTTCTCCTCATAAAACAATAATACGAGATTTGTTACAGTATTAAACATTTTCACAAGGCCAAAAAAATCATTTAAAAACAGATGTCGACTTTGGATTTCCATTGTGCTGTATGTGGAGCACGATTGCAGCACTTGGGAAATCCCCGTGTGAGAAATGACACGCCCGACGCTAAGGTGTCGTCTACTCCATGTGGAGCTCTATTTGCATAATAAAGATGTTGGTTTTCCTGTTGTCGCTATCGTTTCAAAATTAACAATTGCCTTATAGGGGAAGAAGTCCCCCCCCCCCCCCCCCCCCCCCCCCCCCGTTTGCAAGCATCATAATTCAGGTGTTCAAGCACGTTGTGTTACAACCAAAATTTAAGGTTGCATCACCATGACGTCATCAAGCTTCACGGGACGTCACCTTAAAGGTGCACTTTTCAAAGATGTGTATCTAATGGAATTTTTTTTTTAAATACTCGCTCAAGCTGAAACCTTATAGACATTTAGGCCAGGATATGTAACACCCAAGATCAATTATCTTTGTTCCAATGACGCAATGAGGTGTCACAACGATGCATTTGCTCAAGACAGGAAGTGTACATCCACAAATTAAGATCCTATTCTCAACAAGTGTCTCGTGACGTCACCTAAAGGCGCACTCTTCAAAAATGTATATTTACAGGAACAAATATTTGATCAAGATGGATCTTTACATGCATTCAAGCTAGGATGTGTAACATTTAAAATTGCAGATCCTGTTCTAATGACGTGACCAGTGGTCAACTTAAATGTGCAGCTTTAAAAGATACAATGTACAAAAATAAACATGTGTAATCTAACCGTATTTTTGCCGGGATGTGCTACATCAAAATTTCAATTCCTGGTAGAATTACCTAGTCATAAAATGTCACGTGACGCCACTTTAACTGTCCAGTTTTTACACGGAACACTCTTCCCTCAATAAACTATCAGCTGTCGTCAGTGTCACTGTACTCTCGGTCGCCATTTTGTTACTTTGAACTTCGCAGCCGCATGAAGACGAGAGCTAGACAACAACTCTCACGGCTAGGTTTTGATGACGTTGCAGCCGTAGCCGTAGCGCTATAGACGTCATTTCGGACAGCTCTTCAAAATGGCCGATGCTGATAATAGACGTAGCCGTAGCTCTAGACGCCCGTTTCGGACACAGCCTAAGTCTCGCAAACCTGCTTTGTACCTTACGACTACGTGAGCGTCCATTGCATAGAATGTCAACTGTATTCACAACTGAATTACGCCCCCAGCGTTGAGTTTTATTCAGTCCTTAATTTCTCGTAAAGTTTGATAGTTTGCTCGGTCGTTTGATGGCTGTTGCATTTCGTTTTAACGATAGTTGTTGGATTTTACAGTATTTCGAATTTGTTAGCCATTCGTTCCTATATTGTCTATTGATATTTTGTGTGTGTTCATTTCAAAGATTCGTTTTTTGACTGCTTTTGATGTTTAGTTTTTTTTAATTTATTCAGAGTTTCTCTTTTTAAAAACAGGTCTGTTTGATTGGTGTTGCGTTTAAAAGTTTAGCTTGGACTTGTTCATTAAAAAACTGTTTTCTTTGATTTGTGTTGTGTTCTTTAGTTTATAAGTTTAATAGTTTTTGTCAATATGGCCGACCATAGTATAGCGAGATTGCACCATTTCGGAACTATGTGTATGAACAATTTACATGTCAGACTTCTGATAATGGTGACGTCTAGGCTGCATACTAAAATAAGTAGTCCACATCTCTTATATGGTATAACATAGACTCAATGGGTGTGTCCCATTGGGAGTCTGTAATGATATTGTAGGAGGAGCCATGCTTTGACTCTTCACTCTTAGTGCAGGTTTGATGTAGAGACATGTTTTACATCTAGAGCGGGTACAGTAGTGACAACCCTGTATCTCTGTTGAGGGTAGTGTTTGGCCTGTACCTGGGGGAGTTTGGCCCTGATTAGAATGTCTCCTAGGGTTTTAGGGCGGCCAAATGCAACCATGGGGTGCTCAGGGATTGCTGAGCGCAACCTCATAGAGGAATGTAGAAGATTCATACTGCCATTGAGGATTTAACCCTGTAGTGGAAGGTTGTCACCAGGGCAGCTCTCTTTGTCGGGACTTTTTTTGTTGGCTAACAGAGTATGGCGAGGTATGCTGAGGGCCCTGTTCATGGCAAGTTGGACCCTTTCGTCTGCTGTGGTCTGATGAGCGCGTTTTGTGGAGCAGATGCGTCTTAATGGCAGTACTTGACTGTAATCAAGTGCTTTCTATATTGACTAGTGTGGTAACTGTTGGCGAGAATGTACTCATGGGTGTCAGTGGGTTTTCTGTATTCATCCGTAAAAACTCCGTTAGGATTTTAGTTACGGTTACATATAAAAAGTTCCCACTCGAAAAAGAGTATTTAGCAGTGAACTTATGGTTGGTGGAATGAGTTTTTATGGTCGATAAACTCATCCAAAATGTCTTGACCGCCACATCAGATAGAAAATTGTAAATCTCCACAAAACAAATGGGCGGCTGGTAAATCAAACATACACATATTGGCATATGAGGGCGCCATTTTGGGACCAACGGTGTTTCCCTGTATCTGGAGAAAATGCGTGTCAGTAAATGATTAGTTTTTCTTACTGAGAGTGTGGCTAATGAGGTCCTTAATAAGTCTCACTGGGGGCGGGGTTCTTTATTGCCCTGAGCAGAGACACTGGCACTATGGGGTCAATTAGTATACAGTGATGAAAAATCCAGGGTAACCAGAAAAGCAGTCAGGTTTTGATGTTTGACATTCCTCTAGTTTATGGAGGAAGTCTGTGGTATCCTTTATGAAGAAAAGGATACAAGAGACTGAGGGGTTGAGGAAGCTATCAACAAACTCAAGAATGCCCTCAAGGGATACCATAACCAGATAAAATGTGTAGGCCCGGGTTTTGGGGCTAGGAATCTTAGGTAGATGGTAGGACTTGCTGTACGGGGGTCCCTTGGAGGATATAAATTTCTCATGTAACGGAGCTTTAACTTAAGGTAGGTCTACGTATCTCCTTTGTCTGACATTCCAAAGTTAAACGATATGCACATCCCAAGCCACATGAACCAGAACACCACGAATGGGATTTTTGAGTTTTCTTCTAGCAAATTTAAAGAAGAAAACGTGTCATATTGACTATCGGATGTGTGTTGATTCGACACGGATTCAAGCCGAGAGTTGATTTGACAAGTGCACTATTTTGGCAATTTCATTACTTTCTACATGTGTATGTCACATTCAAACATAAGCAATCAAATACAGTGCCATCTCGAAATTGCCGTCTTTTCGCATCATAATTAGGAAGGTAAGAGGTCTACAATCTTAATTTCGGTGTCTCTTATGTTACTTATCAGGCACTTAGAGCACATATAAAGCATTGGCGAAAGTTCCCTCAATGTAATATTTCGAGGGAACAAAATATATCGAGAATTAAAAAAAAAAATTTGAGGGAACGAATTTTTTTTTTTTTTACCTGTCCCTTTAAGGGCTCCATAAATTTGGTCACAACATTTGTTACACGATTGAATGTTTTGCTTACACACGGTCATACCAACCAGCTCGGTTTGTTACAGCCCTTTTTAGAAATGCACTAGGTCTTACCAAGTTTTATCTTTTTTTACCAAAAAGTGCACACAATTTCTTATCAGCCGGATATTCGCAAAATGAATCAAACATTTTTTATCTTTTTGTTCATGGAGTGAAAGCTATCACTCCGTAAATAGTTGCGTGTGTGAGTACGGCACATAAAAAACAACTAACATAATCTATTGGTTTTCAAGAACAAAATGTTTGCATTTCTTACTTTTAGGCTTGACGTTACCATCATGGCGGGAGAGAGGACACTTCAGCTTCCTGCGTTGGGCCGCCCGATGCAGCTTGGGATGCTGTATGATTGCCGCAGTGACACCCCTATACCAGGACTT
>CM021544.1:9509234-9524452 GCA_010994315.2 Pisaster ochraceus | reverse complement strand
AGTGAGAAGGAAAAACGAAGGTACACCGAACTTGAGGAGCGTTACAAGGACGCAGCAGGCAAAAAGCTCACCGTTGAGCAGGTGATTCGCAAACACGAAGAAGAACTCCTAGACGTTGAGCAAGGCGTCTTTGTACTAATAACTGACTCCCACGCCAGTCTAAAACGACTTGATGAGATAGCTTTAAAGCCGAACCCTCTCAGCACGGTTGAGTATGTTGACTTGCTGATTGAGTCAGAGAAGATAGAAGGTAAACCTGACTGGCAATCCAGGTTGAGGGCTCTGGAGGATATCCGAAAACAGGCAGAAATTATGGGTAAAGTTAAGCAAGCCAACTTTAATCCTTTTGAAATCTACAAAAAGGAGTTCCGACAAAAAAAACATCTGTCCAATTTTTTACAAATGCAATTTTAAACTAATTATATCCCAAGGCATGCGAACACTTCCAACAAATGCAGCAAAGAATACGTTTAGTATTTTACACTACCGGACCAACAGTGTTTTTTAAAAAGAGTGGTGTTCTTTGTCTGTTGAAATATAACCAGCAAAACATACGGTCCGCCATTTTGAGGAGTAAAAAAAGTTACTGTTGAGTAAGTCTACCCTAATCAAGAAAGGTCCGCTCAAATGAAGAAAAAGAGTTGTAAAGAAATTATAGTCTCAGTCTCAATTGTTATTAAGCGTGTCATTGCTAATAATAGTGTTACTACTTCTGTTTAGTTTGCATGGTTCAATATTTATGTACCTTATGATAACATTATTGGAAACTTTGTAATGACTGCATTTTTAATTACTGGGTAAATGATCAAAATTTGTAATATTCAAATGGTGTGTCAATATTTTCCACTGAGTTTCATGCCAGCGAATCTCATAACGTTAAAAGTTGTATGGACCCAGTTAATGTTGCATCATCTACCAATCAATCTTACGTTTCAAAAATATTTTCAACCATCATTATGTTTTATAACAAATGCATTTTATAGCCCAAAGGGCACAATCCAGAGGCAAAACGCCCCTACAAAGCTACTCCATTGTTGTTTTAAATGTATGTTAGTCTAACCTTCCCGTAGGTAGTGTTTGTTTGAAAAAAAACTTTATGAATACAAATAAATCAGAGAAATTGTAATCGGTACTTGTAATGTAAGACTTTGCCAAAGTTAACCCTTTAGGTCTACTAAATTGGAATATGTTGTTTATTTTACTTCCGCTCACCTACGTATGTTCTCTGCAGCTCCCGCACTTAGTTTTACAGTCATGAGGGAAAAGATTTAAAAAAAAACAGGGTAAATCAAGCTTTTTTGAGTTGTATCCAAGCCCCAACACCTTTTAGAGGGTCTTGGTATAATTTTAGCATTTGAAAAAGAGACAAACAAATCTCTAGTATCTTATTAGCTAATTGATTTGCTAATTACAGCTTGAAAGCTTTATACGGCCAACTGTTGTTTACACTAGGTCAGTAAAATCTATTTTCTTCAGTAAAAATTGCTGTTCCCATTTGTATAAATATATAAATAAAACAGATGTCCAAATACTATAGTCTACTGGCATTCAAAGATCCCACATGCATTGAAAACTGGGCCCACTCTACCAGGCTTCGCTAAAAATAGCATTGAAATCAATTCCTTCCAAAACACACCACCAAAAAGTCCAATGCAGTAGTATTTGCTGTATAGCTCCTCCCCAATAAAAATATAGCAGATGTTCACATACTAATGTCTACTGCCAACCAAAGATCCCACATCCATTGAAAACTTGGTCAGTGGGTTAGCTTCATAATTTATATGCATAGACACAATGATAAGCTCATGTGTCAGGGTCATAAACCCTGCACTAAGACTGCTTTGTACACAAACCTATAAGAGCGGCACTGACCACAACTTCTGGAATCAATCGCATGTTGTCAACCCAAAGAAAATTGGACAAACAACTTCGGCAGTTTGTTTCTCGAAAATATAAAGTTGGATTACACGTAAGCCTGATTTATTTTTATTTTTTTTATGAGTGATGTTATGCAAAAAAATGCAAATTAGGGCATACAACCTTAGAGGATGACAAAGTGTCTCCAAATATCTTGTACAGGATAAAGTGTCGTTTATTTTTGAAAACGATTTTTGAATAAAACACAATTGCACACAATGTGTTTGAAGAAGTCCAATGACTACTTCTCAACTGAATTCATATGTTCGAGTGGAACACCAAGTATTGACAATGGGTATTACATAAAGAGCCATATTAACTTCTGTAGAGGAAATTGATAAAAGAAGAGTCACTGAATTAAAGACTTTTAGCAAAGGGAAACAACTGTGTGTTATTTCTGTTCCGAAAGAACTCAAATTCAAGTAATAATATTAATAATAATCATATTATTTTATTATCCCGTTATATGTCCTACACAATAAGATCTGACAAACCATTATTTCCTAGAACCAGCGTAGCCTTAGAACCATTGCGAAAATGCGGCTTCTAGATGATGCCCCCATACTTATTTAGTTTTCATGTGAATAATGTTTTTGGGTTAATATTTTGGCTACGTTCTGTTTGAAATTTTGTATGAAGTATGGAAAGAAATGTTAGTTTGAAGTGAAGGAAATTAGTTCCCATTATTTCTTTAAAATAATGTTTTGGCTATGTTACGTTTAGAAAATTTCATGAAGTATGGAAATAAATGTGAGTATGAATTGAAGGAAAAGAAAACGAAAAATAGCTAGACGTGTGTTTTCTGGGGGTTTCGGTTTAACAACAAGAATGTTTCAGAATGTAATAATGACAGAGTAAAATAGTGCATATTTGCCTAAGTTGTCACAGTTCCGATAAGGTGATCGATTGTGCAGATGTGACAATGTCAAGTTTTGTATAGAACGGGAAACTGATGCTCGACAGTGCTTTACTTTACAATATGATGACAAATAGTCCACACACAAATTCTTGACTGATTTTGTCGTATGCACAATTAAATTTGCACACCTTGATTTTTTACTTTTAAAAATGTTACACTTGTGAGGAGCTTAAATATGTCGCAAAAACTATAAAACTTACGACATGCATTTCCAAAACACTTAATTGTTAAACAATATCCATTGATGCAACTGTAACTTGACACCTTATGGCGTCATAAGTCTATTTATTAAAATTAGTAATAACCTTCAACATTGAAAACGACTTGCCCCGAGGGAACACTATCATTTGAACCGGATGAAAGTATCAAATGTTGGTCATGATGAGGTCATTACACACGGTTTGGAGCTTGCACCCTAGGGCGTCTTTAGGCGCTAATATTTCTACAAGGTTTGTGGAACTATGTTCAAAATGTGACCCTTAGTTGGTTTTGAGTCAGAATAATTGGGAATGAGGACTCGGCTTTCGTTGTACTCTGGTGTCATGGAATTTATTCTGCATGTCTGCAAGTATAGAAGACGGAGGAAAAGTATACAAGTTGACTCGTCTTCTACCAGAATATGAATGACTCACTTAATATAAAATAACAAGCATATTTAGATTTCATAAACGCATGATATAAAAATAAAAAGTAAGCGTTTGCTTAAGGCACTAAACAAAGAAAAAACAAGATGGCGCAACGGTTCCCGCCAAAAGCTTGCTGACGGCCGCCGTCTTGAAAATACGTGACTTTCGATGTTTAAGATATCGTAAATGCAATTAAATATGATGGTTAGACGTGAATTATCACGTCTGTGTAAAGTAATTACTTAAAAAGTTATTTACAGTGAGATTAGGCTGAATTTAGTTGTTGTTCCCTCATATCTCAATATGAGGGAAGGAGGGTCATCTCGCAATTTCAGATACAATCTTAACTTAGCAGAAAGACGATAAATCGCAGTAAGTACAAGGAAACTCTACTATGCATGTGCTCACGTCTATTGCTTAAATAAACGAAAACAAAATTGTAATACAAGCATGAGATATGAAAACAGAAAATCTTTACTGCAAGTATAGAAGACGGAGGTAAAATACACAAGTTGACTCGTCTTCTACCAGAATATGAATGACGGTGAAACCTAGAGTACGCCGTCAATGGTGTGTAGGCTAATTTGAATTTGAATTGAGGATGATTTACATGTGTTGAATATTTATACAAATAGTGACGTAATTATAGGCTACATGGATGAATGCAGTCAAAATGTAGAGGGGGTACTATTCATACCGGTTACATTCTCCCCTCTGTTTAAAAAAATGTCGGCCTGGACATTTTACTGATTTACCTAGGCCGATTTCAATAAACACATAGTTAACTACGAAAAAAAAATTATAGTGAGAAAGTAATTTCACTCTGCAAACCTATGCTATTCATATACAAGGTTTGTGGCCATTTAGCTTTACTTTCTGGCAGCTTCTAGTAATTGTTACCTAATAACGCAACTGAAAGTTGACCTCAACTTGTCTTTGTGTGCTATCCTTTTTTGCACACAAAAGGAAAACAAAACTAAAAAAACAAACAAACACACATCAGATTTACTAGGATGATGTTGACCTTAACTGCTTTAAGGAAACCTTTACAATATGTAAACAAAAATATACACAGCTCATCTTTATACAATACAAAAAAACACAGCAGTAATATGCAACTAATTATTCTCGATCTGGGAGAGGAGGAATCTTATGCCGACTTTCTTTCTAACTTAAGCCATCTGTAAACCTGTCAGGTGGTTTACGCATTCTTTGCGGCCTTATTGGCAGACTGTCGGGAGATTGTGAAGGAGAGGCAGCATCCTTCAAACTTTCACTTGGATATATGTCCGACTCTGCTGTCTCCTCGGACATCGAAGGAGACCTTGTTTTCTGATCTTCAGTCAGTGCTGTCTCGTCACGTTGTGAAAGAGATATCGTGTCCTGCTCTGAGTCGTGGTTTGTGTCATCATTTGTGTTTTCCGGTATTGGGAGGAACGTACAAGGTGTTAGTAGGTTCCGATGTAGTGTGCGCTCTTTTCTTGTTTCTTGGTTACACACAACATATACTGGGAGGTCAAGATGCTTTGAAACAACAGCAGATGGATGCGTTTCCCATCTATCAGCCAGTTTCTGGGTTCCAGTTATATGTTTGTGTTGTACTAGTACACGTTCACCTACACGAAGTGAAGCAGCTCTTGTTCCTCGATCATATAGTCGCTTCTGTTTATTCTTGGCCTTCTGGGCGACACTGTTTGCTATTTTGTATGATGATTGCAGATTTTCACGTAATTTCTCTACGAATTCGTCGTACGATGGTGATTCGTGTTGTTTCATGTCGTTCAACATGTTGTTTCCAGTCTTGTTTTAGAGTGTTATCCAGCGTTCCCAGCATATTGAGGAGGGTATGATTAAATCTCTCTGTGAGGCCGTTACCCTGGGGATGGTACGGTGTTGTCCTGCTCTTTTTGATACCACACACTTTGAACTTATTTATTTACAAAACACAATGAAAATTTACGAGGTGCTCTAGATTGATCTGCAGCCAATCATACAAGCAACAATCCAAACCCCTAAGATCCAAACGACGCAAACAAACATTGTCATGTTCGTAAAACACCCTACCGTTAAAATCCCTATACCAATTCGAAGCGGTGAACAAAGTCATTAAGAGAAGGGTATAAAGCTGGGAAGTCCTATCACCAATGCCTGTTATGTGGGTCTGTGATGTTACGTACTGTGCGTTTCCTGAGCAATGTACACAGTTTGGGCGACCATGCTTGTTTCACGATTCATTTTCACTGCTTTTACAACGTGAATGTTTCAACTAATTCACAAAAAGCATTCAATCGAACTGCTGCTGGTTCCAAGCTATAGCACGGGTTTTGATTTGATGTGTTTCCTTGTGTGTTTTTAACTATGTTGATCTTGAGACCGAACGATTATAAATGTTGCGTAGCAAAAAATCATTTAACATACCCGAAATGATTGAAAGCTCTACCGGAACTCGTTGACCTTGCTGTTTACACCGTAAAGACCGATCAAGGTAGGG
The DNA here is from genome assembly GCA_010994315.2 of Pisaster ochraceus. NCBI lineage: Eukaryota > Metazoa > Echinodermata > Asteroidea > Forcipulatida > Asteriidae > Pisaster > Pisaster ochraceus. Next base: position 9,518,499 of record CM021544.1, on the reverse strand, counting down.
TCATATTTTGAATAAAATGTCAAATGTGAAGTGAAGTACAAGACGGCACAAAAATGACGACTTTAAGACATGTGGTCCAGTGATGTATTGTTTGCGTTTTTTAAGACAAGTTTCTAAGATGGCACAAAAACGAGAAGAAAAAGAGATTTGTTTGAATTGCAAAAATATTAATAACTAGGTAGTAGGAAAGCTGTTGTAGTTTTCACCTGAAAATCATCCCGACTCAATACATACAGGCTGTTAAAGGAGAGAATACCATTTGGGGAGATTGGCGGTGGGGATAAATGCAGAAACAACACTCCAAGGAAATGGGTGTTGTGTATATATTCATTTTATCTTGCCAATTAGGCCGAGTAAAGATAATCTTCAAATAAAAAATAACCTTCTGCGTACAGCTTAATTCGATTTGATTGACGCTGTGAGCTCTGTCCTTGTCCTATGGTGACTGTACTCTATCTTCAATTATGAAAAAGTGGGCCAACGAATGCTACCACCGGACTTGAGTACTAATTTTGTCACGGAACGACAAACTTTATCCCCCAAATCCTATATGTTATGTTTCTCTTTTTATAGCTCTTGAGTTCAAAGTCGCAAACAAACCGAAGCAGCCCGCAACAATAAAGTTACGGCGTTTTGACTTGTCTGTGCCAATTTTGATCCACCCGAGTATACCAATATTGCCACAAATGAACCATTATCATACATACTGAAAACACTCTAGCTCCAGATTGCCCACTTTGGGCACTGTTCTGCAACTAAAACATAGCACTTTGCTCGGGTCTGCTTGTGTGTGCGCCCAGGTTCACGACGATCGCCTCATGAAGCATGGAGTTTAAGCTTCCAATCGTTTTTTAAAGCATGGGATTTAGAGTTTCAAACGTGAATACGGAAATCACGGTCGGATAGCAAATAAATTAATGACATTCCCTAAGATTTGCGAAATAGAGTTTAATTAAAACAAATTGTATTAATTTGTTCCAACCATAATCAAACGTCCGTACAATCTTAAGATCAACTTTATGTTAATATCAGTAGCAGTTGTTTTCAGCTTACTGTGGTGTTTTAATCACCTTTTTACCCTTTTTGTAATAATATAATGAATAGTTGACTGGTGAGAAATAAGCACATACACCAATCATCGACAATCTCTACTACTTTTTGACTTCTTGAGTCTGTTGCTACACAATCTGTGTCTTGTATTACTTAGTAAAGTTTCCCAATCCACAAGGTCTTTGCAGTAACTGGTTCCCAATATTCCTCCGGTTATGAACATGACCATTATTGTATTGTGTTAGCTCTCCTACAAGGTGCACCTATTAGTTCAGATGTCCTTCTTTTTAATCAATTTTTACCAATGATGCTGTTTTTCCAATTGCTATTACAATTGCATACCCCCAATGAATAGTTGATAGGTGGAAATCATTCTTTTAAAATCCTTCATCGATTGAGCATGACCTTGTTTTCTCTCACCTAACCCTGCTTCCTAACAACTTTCTTCACTCAGCTTACATGCCATCAATTTGTTAAAATTACTCAGGGTGTATCTAATGCATTGACACAGGTAACTTTACATCTAGCGTTTTCTTAATTCTATCAAATGTATCTGATACACCGAACCTTTTGATCCTTTATTATTATGGCATTCGGGATACACCAATAAACGTGTTTGCTAATTACCTCACTAACAGGCAACAATATTTATGACCAACGTAATCCTACGGGGAAAAAAACAGACAGACGTCCCCAAAGGGTCTATCCTGGAACCTCTTATTTTTGTTATTTCTATAAACGACATACGTAAGTTGGTCTTGAAGGTACCTCCAGATCATTATTTGCAGGTGATACAAGTTTGTTTGGTAGTCGTTAAGATACACAAAAATATGACAGAACTGAAGTTTAAAGTCTTGATTGCTTAAAGGTTCAGCGAGTCGATTACACTAAATTTATTGGAATCTACAACGATAAACATGAACAATTGCATCTGTTATTGTAAAGATATTCAAAAACGTTGGTGTCAATATAGTTAGAGAGTATCTCCCACGGATTATCTACTTACCATGTATAAGAACTGTAATCTTATATTATACATCGCACTGTATTATTGTAAGGGCAGGTACCTACCCAACTAAACAAAACGAAATAAACATATAACAAAAACAAAAAGGTTTACGATATATCGCAATTAACTATAATGACAATGTGCAAAGTTAAACACTGTAATTTTCTGTTAGATTTTTATATTTACACAAACTACGAGGAACCGTTTGTGATTAAATGAACATAAAATTTGTATCCATTCTTAATATTGGGTTTTGATCTAGTATATTGTTTTCCTTCTTTGTAGGCTATATGCTTTTGCTCGTATACCTTATTTGCAAATTCCCGTTTAGTCATCAACGGCCACTGTCACTAAACAGCTAACAACTTTCATGTACAAAATCATCAACAACAAGTCCTCCCAGCTATATTTAATAATCCCTTTCCAGTTTATACTCGAAATTATAACACAGGCGTACAATGCAGAACACAGACACCCAAAAAGTGTAAGACACTCACATTTTTACAAATCACTCTTAAAGAAACATTTTCTCGTTATTGGTAATACAATTGTGTAATCAGTTATTATTACATGCTCAAAAGTAACGTGTGCAAATAGCTCTTTTACATAAAACCTGTTACCTTCTTTATGGGTGGTGGGTAGTTGGGGGGTTAACGGGTCAACTGTAACCCTTCTGAGGCGTTAGATTCTTGTAACTTGTTTTCTGGGATGAGTTAATGGGAATACAATACAATTCCTCTCGACATGTTTGTGTTTCCTTCAAAACGTGTATGTAAATTGTTTTTGTTACTTGATATAACGTTCGCGTTGTTTAGCAAGTAGGCAATTTACACAATTTAATAGTGAGGTTATAGAATTGTAACTTGTTTCTATATTCATAAGGACACTTTTTGAAAATGAGAGCATCAAACAAATAAATTTGATGTAGTATTAGTGTACAGCACTTTGATACTTGGTTTTAAAATACCGGTTCCAAAATCGTTATTTCACGGCCTTCCTAGTTAATGGCACGAACACTCACTGCACCAATTCAAAGACAGAAAAGTCAATATTTTCCGTAGTCCCAATAGCTGAGATATGACCATGGAGATGACAACGGTGGTACCTGTGTGAGAAGTCGAACCCAGTACACTCTGGGTGACTGGCGCAGTAGGTTGCACATCGTAGTGGACTCGTTGCTACTTCAGTCGCGGCAGGGTTCGCGTTACTGATTTTTGCTTGCCGGCGTACTCTCCGAAACTCCACCGACTTGTTACGAGAACAACGAACTGCATGCAAGAGGAAAACTTGAAAACGTTCATTGTCGATAGAACAAATGTCATAATAGGTTGATTTTTGGTGTGCAACCGTTGACGTGCAGCGTGTTTATGTTTAACACGTATGTAATTAAATGAAAGAGCAAAAGTCAATGATGCCGTCAAACAAATGATTTTATTTCGCACTCAAAAGCAAAAACTTGTTCCGGTGAAGCATTTGTTCTGCCATTTGGTGTTGGTTGCAATATTTAAAAGATGTTTCCTTTGTTTTTTCAACAACAAAAATTAAATAAATAAATAAATAAAACAAAAACTATGTTTAAAAAAAAATTATTTTGGGTTGGGGAGGGCTTTGATTTCGGGCGGAGTTCGAGATTGTTTTTGCCAGAATAAACTAAACTTAATCATCACATACCATTCCTTTCACAACTTTCGGTAAATATTTGCTCAACTTTTGTCGGCACTGTCGATTCAGTAGATGTTTGCTCCACTGTTGTAGACACTGTCGACTCAGTAGATGTTTGCTCCACCGTTGTTGACACTGTTGATTTGGTAAATGTTTGCTTCTCTGTTGTCGACACTGTCGACTCGGTAGATGTTTGCTTCACTGTTGTCGACACTGCTGATTCGGTAGATATTGTCACCACTGTTGATTGCTTTAATGGCTCGGTGGTGACATCGGAGCTGCTAGTGGTTGCCACAACACACTCCGTTGGTGGTAAGTACTCCTGCACGGCTACCTCAGCCAGGGAAACCACCGCGTCGGTTGGGTCCACACCAGGCCTAGCGTGGTCAATATCAAGGGTTACGTACCTCGCAATTAACGGAGGGTCACAGGCGTAGACGAACACGGCCCCGGCGTAAGACTCGGATGCCGTGGCTGGGGAACCGCATTGTTGGTTCTCGTAGTACTCGTAACCAAGGCCAGCGCGTGCGACTGCGCCAGTGAAACGAGATCCTTAAAACGGTGGAAACCAACAATAAACATGGCGTAAATTCTTGGGTGTATGTGGCGATATATCTCTCAGGTTTTAATCCCGGGGTTGCCCCCCTTCCCCATCCCGAATTTAGCTGGCAGTGAAAGCGTAGATGTCATTAAAAACAAGCCCAAATATCAAACAAACAAGTTACGGACTTGTTTCCATTTTCGCAAACTACATTTTGTGTGTGTTTCTAAATTAAACGAAATAAACTTATGTATAAAAATCGTTTACCTCACATTAGCTGGACGAAGTTTGTAAAACAAAAATAATAATAATAATCGGATGCAATATAACAAGTGTGAAACACAATGGGGCGAAATGCATTCATGTTGACAATACCCAGCTTGCCTGCTTCTATTGCGGTGAGATACTACTTTTCAGTAAAAAAAACCCCTAAGAGACCTGGAAAAATGCCCTGTGTGTCACGGCATTGTTCACGTTTGGGGTCCCTTGGTTTTATTTAGAAAGAGATAAGAGTAGAGTAAGATAAACTTACCGCAGCATTGTGTTCTAATGGTGGCTGTGATTTTTCCCAAACAGTGTTCTCCACCCAAGTCTACACGCCACCAAGGATGAGTGTCAACCGAATTGTCTGAGCCAGCTAAAATGTAAATTTTACAGTATCAGATGGACGCATTTTCTGCATGTTTGATGTCATTTAATTATTTGTTTGTTTAGTACAAGTAGCTACATTAAATAAAACAATAAGCAAGATGTACGCTTTGTCTGTATTAGTTTGCCTCCTTTTGCTGACACAAATCGGTGGGTTTTACGTTTTTTTCGGGTACTTTAATGCTCATAGTACGTGAAGGGAAACTCTCGTCATGAAAAGCAGCCTTGTGGTTTTGACGTCATGGCGCCCACGACTTGAGGTCAAAACGTTTGCTGGTTTACCCATCCTCGTTCCCCTTGCATGATGTTCCCCTAGATGACGTATGCATACGTAGGCAAACACACCGTTTGACCAGTAACTTGGAACACAGGTCCCAACAATATTTTTCTTAATTCGACTTGAATCGCTCACCACAAAGAATTTTTTTAGAAAGGGGAATTATAGACCAACAATCGCTAGCCCGTACAACTGTGCCTGCAACAAGACGGTGAGCGTTTTTAAATGTCGCACTAACGTTTTATCTCTTAAAATGGCGGCGTGATGACGTTGATACATGGAGTCCTTTGATATCCGCAATGGAAATCAATGACTAGCCACGCAAAACACTCCTGCAGCTTCCTCCAAACGGGTGCACCAAGAATCGATTGGATTTATTTTACTTGAGTTAAGTGGTACCGGCATAACTTAAGTGCACGTGTATCATTGCTGTACCTTTGTACTTATATTCCGTGGTAAAAACGGTTTAAAATGAATATTCATTTTATCAAAGGCTTTTTGCAGTTTGGAACAACATGCAATAAACATGTCCCGTCCACTTTTGGACTTACTCGCAATAGGGTGTAAACGAACCGTCGAACAAGATTTACATATCTGTGATCGAAGGTTCTTATCGAAGGTTCTTATCGAGCCTTCGAGAAAGACTCTGCTAGGGTCGAATTTTTGCATAAATTGTTGTGTTCGAATTGAAAGCTTAACGTTGGAGGTTATACGATAATGCGGACACACGGGCTAGCTGGTAAAAGCAGTGTACTCGTAATCAAATATATTACACTTCGCTGCTTTCGCTGGAGACATGTTGCTTTGGACAGGAAGCTTTGGTCTTTCAGAAAAAAACGTATATTATAAGTTTATCAGGCATGCTTGTGTGGATCAAAATATTTAAAATTATCTTTCAAACCATATTCAATAAATAACAAGATAATGTAACTGAATAATTACCTGTATGTGAGAATGTACCAGTCATACCATCGACGGCTTTATCGGCGGAGTATTCATTATTTCCATAAGAAGTGCTTTGTGACGCAAGCTTTCCAATTGTTGACAGTGCTTTACGGTGAAAAAGGGGTTACACTTAAATATCCATTTGTTATGGCCATCGCTGCAATTGTAATTAGGCCAATCAACATGCACAAAAACACGTAACGAAACATTAACAATTTTGCGGTGTTTTCGCTGAAAAGGTAACCATTTTAGGCACACATTACCCTACATATACGCGGTTTCAGGATTAAGTATATTTACAGAACAAACCACCACTGACTTGTTTATTTTTAACATCTACTTGAGCTGAGCCTGGGGAGACAAATGGAATGCTATAACCCCGTTAGAATTAATTTTTTTATTCCTTTAAGTGTAATTTATATATTTTCACACTTCTTAGTTGTTTGTAATTATTGATCTAAAAATTAGGCTCCGACCTTAAGGTTTTGAAACAACTGTGTACACTTTTGCCGTTGACTCTCTCTCTTTGTTTTTGTGTGAGACGGGTTTATTTTAACTGCATGTTTTCCTTGTTGGCTATTGTTCAAATTAACAGCTTAAAATCATATCAGTCCGAAAGTTGCTATTAAAACAGAATTATAAAGCAACATATTTTAAGTTTACCATTTTTTCCCTCAAATGGTAAGAAAACATGCCTCAGTTATCAGTCATATTAAGCTAATAACTTTAAAATCAATAAATTCAAGTTATTTTTTGGCAACATAACCCATAAACTTGTCGTGTTTATATAAGCACGGACAACTGTTGTTTCACAAGAAGATAATTAATTTTAGCAACAGGGAAGAACAAACAAATCTACCCCTAAATTTTTCGGCTAGGTTTGAGGTACAGGGGTTTTCCTTTTAGTCGGGTTTCAGCAACAAGGGACATAAGTATTCTATCCCCTCCTCTCTCCGGCTGGTTTTAAGGGATACAAATATTTTGTTAAATGACTAATGAAGCATACTTTGTCAATAAACGGTGTGGGGGTTTTCTCGTCGATATTCAGATGCAATAATATGTTACAATTTTTTATTTATGTTTTATATATTTTTTTGCTAAAAAAAAAAGGTACAAACCAAAAGACTGTTAAAACATTGTTGACAAGTTTGAGAGATGTCCGTCTCTTATAATTGAAATATTGATCTCGGGAAAAAATCGTAATTGAGAAAAGTACCTCAAAAGGCAGTGTGTACAACTTTCAACAAATTACTCTGTTGAGAATTGACCTGCACAATCATGTAGATGTAAAATTGTAAAGCAATATAAAAAAACTCAGCAAAATATGTTCCCTAACTCACCGACAAGACTACCGGAGGCTGGGCAGAGATAGTATGAAACAAACACGGTGAAGATAAGCACGAGACCCATCTCCTCGAAAGCCATTTGGCTTCTTCGCCAGTAACTGGTCAAAAAGCGTCTCTCCGTGAGGTGACTATAGTGGAATTTTACAAGACGTGCGTCATTGTATTGAACAGCTCCCAATGCAGATTTGCTGTGCAACCCTTCGTTGCCTTGGAAACAATTAAGACATTATATAGTGTCCGTAATAACTAATGTCACACGGTTGAGAGCTTGGAAATGTGCTTGCTAATGCAATAATTTAGAAACAATTTCAGATCCCCTTCCAGTTCTGACTGATTTGCTGGAAATTTCAAGGCAAACGTGGAAGGGTGCTACAATCATAGTCGGAAAGTATTGTTAGGTGTTTAGGCTTTAGCTGAAAACCTATTGTTTTTGTGTACTGGATTTTTTTGTAGGTGTTTTGGCCTAAAGCCAAAAACTTATTGTTATTGTACTGTTTTTGTTTTTTAAGGTGTCCGACCAACAGCCGAAGGCCGAAAACCTATTAAAACCCTAAAACGATGCACCTGTTTGGTCAAAACATGGCTAGTTTCCTGTCACAGATTGGTGGCCGGCGTTTTTTATAGGTTTAGAGGGTTTGTTCTGCCTTTTCTCAATGATTTCTTTAGCTAATTGTGTTGCTTACATGTAAAGGAATACCTACAAATTTGTTGATATATAATTTTTTTTTAATTGCATATAATTAGTTGAAAATAAAGAAAAACAAAAGAAATAAAGAACAGGCCCAGATTGTTTGTATATTCTGTGCTTATTCCGAGATAATTCCTCTTATTACATAATAAATGTTAGAAAACCCAGCACACTTGTTTCAAGAAGCCCTTATAATCAATCTTATAAACAAAACATAACCTACTCCTCTCAAGCATCACTGCCACAAGGTCCACCACGATTGGAACCATGTGAGGCCGATACAGCTATTAGGCAGACCCAAGTGAACGAATGCAACCACAAAAGAAACAAGAACACAATGAGATAATATTCAAAACAATACCAAACTATTTAATTACAACTAATACGATTGATCCTAATAAACATAACATCAAGTAATTTTACTACAATGAAAGTTCCCTTCTTAAACTAAACCTCTTGATCCCGGCTGTGAACGTATCTGTGGGCGAAGGCCCTATGGCTTGCTCAAAGCCCGGATACCCTTGTAGCAGCAATGCAACTCACGGCGGATGACGTCGGGTCCTCCGGGTCTGCGACTATATACCTCCTGTCTCAGCGTCGAAATGTCCCACTACGCTCACGCCCAAACCCCAAAAGCCCTGAAAATTAAGTAACAACTTCATAATTCTTTATCCTATGTATTACCACGTTAATGCAAACTCTCGCAATGTAAACTTGGCAATTTGCTATTTCAAATTTTGCTTTACGACGACTCATCTTTAATTTACTGTTACCAATATCCTCCCAAATTCTCTACAGTTTTATAAATGCACAGATATACAATCGATCATTCCTCCATACTAGGTCCAACACATCCTTTATGTCATTTGGTGACTTTAAGTTAGAAAATTTGCTCGGTACAAAAATAAATATTTAACACACAATATATATTTCAACTTACAGAGAAAAATCTGGCTTTAGAGTTTAAGTGACTTAGCAGCTCTGTCCCCGGTCTCGGCAATCTCAAAATTTTACGGATGTCCTCCGACATCGATTCAGCGAATCGATTGCATATGCAATAATGTCCGCCGGACGGTTTTGCATATGCAATCGTGTCCGC
>CM021544.1:9479640-9492750 GCA_010994315.2 Pisaster ochraceus | reverse complement strand
AGTGAGAAGGAAAAACGAAGGTACACCGAACTTGAGGAGCGTTACAAGGACGCAACAGGCAAAAAGCTCACCGTTGAGCAGGTGATTCGCAAACACGAAGAAGAATTTCTAAACGTCCAGCAATGCGTGTTTGTACTAATAACCGACTCCCACGCCAGTCTAAAACGACTTGAAGAGATAGCTTTGAAACCAAACCCTCTCAGTACGGTTGAGTATGTAGACTTGCTGATTGAGTCAGAGAAGATAGAAGCTAAACCTGGCTGGCAATCCAGGTTGAGGGCTCTGGAGGATATCCGAAAACAGGCAGACATTATGGGTAAAGTTAAACAAGCCAACTATGATCCATTTGAAAACTACAAAAAGGAGTTCCGACAGAAAAAAGTAACCCAGAAAAACAAGCGATGGTACAACTTCTGGCAAAGATAATTTGTAGGATTGCCCAAGTGCCTGCAAACGCTTCTAACGAGTACAACAACAAAAATACCTATACAGTAGTGAAAAACACTACCAGACAGCATCATTCCTTCTGAAACCTTCTGCCTGCCTCGTGAAAAAACGTCTAGATGTTGTGCTCATGTTTTATGCTTTTAATCTCCTCCAGCAACTAGGCAGTCCCTCTTTAGCAATATACCTCTTGTTGACACATTTCCAGGTTGTTGTGTTAATATTTTCCAAATGGCAGGTTTTCACTGATATAAGCTCCGGGAACGCAATTGTTGTCCGTTCGTAAGAGATTCCAAAACAATAGCCACTGACGCTGTCTGATAATGGCTTTCAGCAGCGGGTCTGTCTGTCGTAGATTGGATAGGTTTAGTAGGAGAATATAATTTGTAGGGTCGTTGATTGGCACCTCACGTCAAACACGACAATTATTTTCGAATCCCTTTAATTGAGATATAGACAGGCACTTCCAGAATGCATAATTTAATTTAGTATCTTCAGACTGGCCGTCATGGCCGAGCAGTTTAGAACATCGAATTCAAGTTCTGGTTGTTAATTCATTGGGGTGTGGGTTTGAATCATGGCCATGAGACTTGTGTCCTTAACCGAGATGCTTTACTATAATTGCTTCTCTTCACCCAGGGGATATAAATGGGTACCTGCGAGGGCAGAGGTTGATATTGTGTTTGAAAAGCCTTCGGGCGCCACGGCAGCCCGAGGCTGTATACTCCTCAGGGAGCTGAGAAAGATTAAAGGAATGTTATCGGCTCATTAACCTGGGCATTAACGTAAAGCACTTTGAAACATTATTTTAAATTGCGCTTTTATAAGAACTAGTTATTATTATTATTGATTAAATGTTGGTATTGGTAAGATTTGAATTTAATACTTAACACAGACCTCAACGTTTTGGTCAGTATTACTGACAACATTACAAGGGTAGAGATTCGGAAGATAAAGAGTAAGCCAAATCACGGTAGATATAGTCATGTTACAAACGCTTTGCCAGCATGCTGTAAGATCAAATTAAAAGTAGCCTAAACCACCAGTAGGTCGTTGGTTCAAATCCTGCTCAGGTAATTTGTGTCTATGCTGAACCCCAAATTATATCAAATTTAAATGACAGAAGTGTGCAGGTGCAGAGCGTGTGTGGTAGAAATCGAACAATGTAACGCTGTGTTCGTCAATAATCCGTGCTGTATAAACTAATTATATAAGCGCTGATGTAAAAACTGACGTAAGATTATTCAGTTCGTTTAAAACCTCTCATGTTAAAGGAACACATTGTCTTCAAATTTCTCAAAGTGTCGCTGTTGTAAATTGCACCTGTATCCTCTCATGTTAAAGGAACACATTGTCTTCAAATTTCTCAAAGTGTCGCTGTTGTAAATTGCACCTGTTTTGAAGAGTTTTCCGTGCTCAAAAACACATACGGTGTTGAAATTGTTAGTAGCGATCTTAAAGATTCGCCTCTTGAATTACAACCAGCGGAACATACGTGAAGTCAAAACCTTGGTTCAAAAAGCGGACCGTTTTCTGTCATAATTCTACTTTTAAACTTCTTTTCAACTAAATTTGTTTAAAAACGAACGCCTTTTTAGCCCAAAGCTACCAATCCAAAGGCAATGTGCCCCTTCACGTTTGTTTAAATTTTAAAATCATTTAAAGTTACGTTGAATAAAATATACCAAACTCTGTCAAGGACTCGTATAATTACTGATGTAATCATTACTAAAATTAAAATAACGTAGAAAACACACCAAATATGTAACCAATTGTAGCAAATAGTTTTGTGCCATGTCGTGGCGGAACGGTGTAGTTCATCGGACCCAAGCTCTGGTGCTGTCAGCAGCAGTGTATGGGTTCGAATCCCGATAGTGACACTTTTGCCTTGAGCAAGGCACTTAAATATATTTGATTCGGAAAAAGTTTGGAAGGTAGTGCACTCTGCTTTGCCAACGAGGCTCCTAGTGGATGATACCCTTGTATACTTCCTTACGGACTGTGAAGGGGGTAACCCTGTTTCAGCCCCAGGAGTAGGGGGCAACGTGCCCCTGGTGACAGTTGATCTGGGTCGACAGGCTAAATCAGTTGAGTGTAAAGCCCTCATCTTGAAGTGGCTGTCTGGTCTTGTGAGTTGAGTGATATCTCAACAACAAAAAATAACTAAAACAATTAATGCCCTTTACACATGGCACATTGTATGTTGAGAACACTGAACTGTATTATATGTGGTGACAAGATGGATGCAAGAGATTCGCTAGAAACTTAACTAAGATTATTATACATGTACATGCATTTGTTGATATACAATTTTGTTGGAAAATGAAAGCATATAGATAGCCATAGATAGAGATAGCCATGTTAGTCCGATATATAAACAGGAATGTAGTGGTAGCACTTTATACTAATTAATCACAAAATACTGAATGAACTTTCATAGCAACAACTACTTCATCAGATGTAATGAAGGTGACAAGCTACAGTAGAATCAGTTACACAATTCAAGGAAGGTCCGGTTAATGAGTCAAATAACGAGACATAATGCATGGCAAATGAAGGAAAAGAGTTGTGGTATAGTGGGAGTTTATTCCCGAATGATATAAAGACATATTATTAGTATTACTATTATTATTATTACCACTACTATCGTTTGTTATGAGTAAATATTTGTGTAATTTTTGTCATAAACATTGGAAGCTTTTTATGACTGTATTCTAAATTACTGTGGATAATATATGTTCAATGTTTGCCTACCGCAAATGCCCTAGTTAAGCTTCGCTAGATGTAACACCAACGACTCAGCATTTGGTCAACGTGTAATTTTGTTATGTTTCAAATAATTTTCACCGAGTTTATGTCCGTATGCACTTGTCATAACGCCAGAAGGTTTATGGACCCATTTTACTTTGCGTCATCTCACAATAAATCTTGCTGGCACCTTTCTGGGAGTCAGATTCTCGGCCGTGTGTTACTGTGCGATGCGCATTTTAGGCAACGGCGCATTGTGAGACAATGCACACCATTTTTATGTGCACGCAATTTGATTGCCACAATGGTAGACCATGGACAGACAGTAGTCACGTGCAACTTTAGTGTTAGGAGTACAGAAACAAACGTAAATAGATTTGGCTACTTATCATTACTTCAGCGAATTATCACACTCTCATAATATTACTAATGAAAATGCCCGGCAAGTTCCATTTTAGCAGTTCGGTTGTAACTTGATACAAGTACTTTGCCAAGGAAATCTCACATCGCAAGTCTTGGCCACTTTACCCTATAAAAATAAGATTAAATGGGTAAATTACTTTAAAATTAATATTCATTTCAGAATAATGTTGCTGCTTGGAATAACTCTTTTTTTAAGAGTTTTTCGTCTACTAAAAACCTACAGTGTGCCGTAGTTAATGAGAACATAAATTTGCTTCTTGAACTACAGCAAGCATAACATTCGGTCCACCGTTTTGTAAAGTGAAGATATTTGGTTCTACAAAATAGCGGAACGTATTTTGAAAAGAAACTGCACAAATTCAACTAATGTTTATGTAAATCATTATATTTTACTCATAAAATGTTAAACCAACGATCCTTTCATAACAAACGATTTGTATGGCCCGAAGCGCCCAATCCGAAAGAAATGTGCCCCTTTAAATAAATTACATTGTTGACATAAAGCTTTGTTAAGTATTACCTTTCGTAAGTTTTGTTTGAATTAAAATAACTTTACGAGTTGAAATTATTTTGGAAAAAAATGTAATTGATACTCGGAATGTAAGACTTTCTCCAACTTGAGCAAAAGTGTGTCAGTATACCTATCTTGTTTAGATAAAGTTTCGTTTATTTTTGATCAAACTATTTGAATAAAATCATGTATAAGTGGTGAGATTATGAAGCCCATGTCCACTGCTCAATAAGATGTATCAGTGTAACAACAAGTAATGACAGTGGGCTTTATATAAAGAGCCATCTTCACGTCTTTAGAGTAGGTTGATAAAAACAAGAGTTTATTAAATAACAAACTTATAGAAGAATTTATGTTTAAAATAATTCTATTTCAAACTCTCACCGGTAATCATTTTGTTTTTCATTAAGTTTGTTTAATAAGTGATATTGCTTTTTTTGCATACATAAATTTACATTGCAAATATTTTACGATGTACACATAATCTTTCATTCTATGAGGCAAAACACACTTATAAGTACACAGATAATGTAGGTTAAAGTTTTCCTATAATGTACCCACATACAAATAATTGATAATTTCATACATTGAGTGAGTTCGGTATTAATTGATACAAGTATTTTGCCGAAGAAATCTCACAACGCAAGCCTTGGCCATTTTACCCTAGGCCTATAGAAATATGATTAAAGGGGCACCCTACCTTAGCATTCATATTCAATTTATAACAATTTTGTTGCTTGGATTTAATCCTGTTTTGACTACTAAAAACCCAAAGTGGGCCGTAATTAGTGAGAACATAAATTTGTCTCTTGAAATACAAAAAGCATAACATTCGGTCCACCGTTTTGTAAAGTCAAAATAGTTGGGTAAAATATTAAGGGAATATTGATGTGAATCATTTTTATCTATTTTTAAGATATTGTGTCCAATAACCATTTCATTACAAACGCTTTGTATGGCCCAAATTGATGTCACGATTGCTGTGTCACCTTGCTAATAAAAACGTAGGTAGATTTACGCTCGTGTGAAAATACCGTGATATGTTTTTTGTTGTATTTCTGTTTTCTCAACAACTAGACACTGTAGTTAGCTGAAAATTTCACTTGTGATTTTTATTTTTATCTGTCTAACAATTTTGCCTATATATCAGCATTACGTTGGCAAGAAAAACATTCTACAACTCTACCGTTAAAACATTAAAAGAGCCACTGGACCGAATAAAAATGAAGCACGCAAAACAAGAACAATTTCTTTTGAAAACTATATGGAGCCAAAGGCAGAACGTTGGACACAGTAGACGTACAGAGAAGAATAAGTCACCAATCAAACAAGCGATACACGGGACGCGAAATTCTTTTGGGTTGTAAATTTTACAGTTGCATGTTTTCAATCACTTTCAACTTCGGAGTTAGTTATAAACACAATAAAAAATTATACAACCTTGACAAAATATTGTTGTAGTTTGAAGTCTAAATAAGATTGTATCATAAAAATGGGTATTATGTTTTTACATTACGCATATACAGTTTTTTCAATAATAGTTATATTCAAAATGTATTTCCAATTCGGCTATGAGTTCAGTTCAAAATTATTTTTAAGTTCAACTACGAATTCAATCACACAATCACATTCGCATTATAAATTTGATCACAATTTAACTTCTTAATCGATTCACTGTAAAACCCTCGACCACGCCTCTGTCACACGTCCTAGGCCACTTTCGTCCGATGTACACTGCTTTAACACGTGAGGAGAACAAACTCGCGCGCTTTAACGGGTCCAACTGTTCGAATACGCGCGAGACTTGCACAGTCTAGAGTGTTGTTAATAAGCCCTTATAGTTTTAAATAAGTCCAATTGTGTTCCTTACTCAACAATGCTGTGCTCACGGCTAATAGAATTACGCGCTACTTTGGCATTGTATAAAGAGGAAATATGTGCAAAGCAGTACCATACATTTTTACCCGATTTTGACGCAGTCAGTAGAGCTGGACTAAAGTAGATAAGTACATATTTTACATTCATAATGAACACTTGAGGAATAGTCAGCAACTGAGAAATAAAACGCAAATTAAACAAGCCGAAATTCTTTTTCGGTAAAGCTATTTAAAGTTATCGTACACAAATATGATGAAACCTTGGCACAATTTGGGTTGCAGTTTGAAGTCTAAACACTGTTTTATCATTTAATAATGGCACTTTGGTTTCGACATGACTTTATGAAGATTGTCGTTAAGATGAGTTTTAACATGAACAATTTGAGAAAGTTGTTCACTTACGTGTGTATTTTAGAGAGGAAAATTGTGTTAATGTAAGTAATGGCAGAAAACATATATTGGTTTTATCAATACCTCTTTTCCATTATTGGGTCAAATTCAATCGCTGAAACAAAATGTCGGGGAAGAATATTCAAAAACACTCTCTCTTTTTTCTTTTATATTGAATATCGTTTGAAAGATTATCAACTGCATAAATATTATTACTTAAACCACACACAATGATTGAACCAATATCGGCAAACAACAAGAAATTATTTTGAGTCCGTGGTTTGGAGTATGGCTGACCTCTACGAGACTTCTTCAACTACACGTTGTCAACTTCTGCAGCGAGTTTCTCAGCATGATCTACACACCATCGTGTTAGATCAATTACTGGAACATGTTTATCAAGTGTTTCAATGAAAACGCTGTTTGGAATGTTTTCAGTCTTACACAAAATGAAATCTCGCAGTGCGAAGAAATTATAGTTGTCTTTCTCACTGCATGGTTGTACCTTAAGAACAAATGAAGAAGGGAAAACCTTTTTGAAATGAAACGTCCACTACCATTCTGTTGTTCACTCAGTAGGATTTGAAAACTAAAATAATTTCGCATAGGTCTAAGTATTTGACTTTGGGGTTTTAGTGTATGCTTTTACCTGTAATAGGATCTCAACAAGTTTCTTGACATCTGAAGTTACTCCCATTTTTTTGAGATCTTTCTTGAGCCGGTCCTTGACTTTTCCTCTCCAGTGTTGATCTCCATGTTTCTCCAGATCTTCACGGCTAGGACGCATATTTACAAAAGGAAATTTTACCACTCTGCCAGCACTTTCACCCTGAAAATATAGCGTTTGAAACTAATCACGATTAAATCCATAGAGTTGAGCCTACTTGTCGTTGCCCTTTATCCCCAATCATAGTACACTCCAAAAAAGTTATTGGTACTTCGGTACATTAGCACTTTCCAGGAGTTCAACATATTAGGCAGGGTTAATCAAATGGCTAACGAATGAATGCCACAGTTTTCTCCCTCCTTAGATGGCAACTACCAGTGATGCAATTAAAATGTCATTTAAATCAGCACGTTTGCCACAAAAGAACCCAAGCTGTGAAACTTTGATTTGGTATAAAACTACTACTAGGTAAGAGGGTAAAAATGGGATATTTTCCATTTACAGTCACCTTCTTCAACAGCACTGCATCTAAGAGTTTGTCTGCCTCCTTGCACGTATCTCTGCATTTCTCAAGAACATCTTTCGAGTTTGGGTCATTGGTCCGCAAAAGAGCCAACTCTACTGCAAAATGTGATCTGCGTAGATTCTTACTCGGGTCCCATAGTCCTTCGGTCGTCTTGATCAGTTCATCCTCCAAGTCACCACTGGGAGAAGAATGTTCCCATGCGTGTTTAATCAGCGCCATCATCTGTTGGTTGTAAGAAAAGTTTGTGTCAAGGAAACATTTTTTAGGAAGAAACACTGCATCGTCAGGTGCCCGGAAGAAGTGCGTATTAATTCAAGTTTCACCGGTAAAAGGGTGTATCCAATTAATAAACTAAAACAAGCTACACAAAACTGAGCTCGAAAGATTAATTGTCTTTGTTTTAGTATTTGTTGTGTTTTTCATTATTTTGTAATATGTTTTCCCCCTGCCATTCATAAGTCATTACAGGAATATTAAAATTGCAGTGGGACAAGATGTTTTTGTGAACAAATATGACATCACAATTTAATGTGTTTTTGTTTCTGTTTTTGTTTTGTTTGTTTGTTTGTTTGTTTGTTTGTTTACTTGTTGTTTTGTGTGGTTTTGTTTCGTTTTGTATTGTTTTGTTTTGGCCTGGAGTCTTTTTTGTGATTACAGGCACAAAACGCGGGTTTCTAATCATATATTCACATAACATATCATGTATGGATTCATTTAAAACGGTGACTTACCTCCAGAATCCTCCACGTACTGCCGATCCTGACAACTAAGTCCGGATGATCCAATAGTAGATACAGAAGCTGATCTGCTCCCTCATACATCTCATGCAAGTCCTGTCTTGAGGACCTCTAAACAACGGAAATTCAGTAAAGTAAGGTAAAGGACCGGCTCATTTTGTGCCGATTTTAGGGTATATCTGTTAATAATTATACTGTAAATATATATACATATATGTTCAAGTTACCTTTAAATCTGTTACGAGCTGTCCCAAAGTGTCACGTAATTTACACGACTCTTTCATCACCTCAAGGAAAAAATTGTACAAGTCTTCAACTGTATCCGTGCACTGACGGGTCATTGACACAGCATACTGTTCGATATCAGGTAATCCGGTCAGTTCTATTCCTTTGTGTTTAACGTGGTTCACTAAGCTCCAGAACTTTTCGAGGAAGTTGTATTTAGTATTGTATCCAGGTTGAATCTAAATTGTTGGAAAAAAGAGATAGCGATAGCTGATGGCTGCATATATGTATATACATGTATTAATAACTTTGATTGGCTGTAATTTCCCGCTTTATTCTGGATCCTTTCCCTTATTCATTTTGCTCTTCTTTTTGCTATAAATGGACATGTTTGTGTTTGTGCTTGTTTATGAGAGGGCGCTTCAACCTGTCGAAATTTTTATATTTAGTGCCCGATTCGGGGACTTTTTCCTGCAAATTACGTGCGCGCGTGTCTTGATGCGCGACTAGTTTACGCTTGCGCAAATCTCATGCATTAGCCTTTATAAGTTAACCCCACGTGACCGTGTTCGTTTATTCCCCGAATAGAGATCTCTATATCAATATTAAAGATATCTCTCCTGCGCAACAAGAAATATATATCTCTATAGCAATATCTCTATCAATATTAGATAAACCTCACTTTCGCAAAAGAAATATATATTTCATATTGTAAACACGTGTATTAATAAAAGCTAGCAGGCTGTAAATTAAACACACCAGAAAACGCAAGCTTGCATCAAACCGAACTTTTGCGTACAACATATAGTTAAGATTTAATATTCTGATGGAGACATATTTAATGTTAATGAAAATATCCTTATCGTTAACAGCGATGTCTCTAATAGCAGTATAGATATCTCTATTAATAATAGAGATTATCAAAATGTTAACTATGTGCGCTATAGCCGGGTCAGATGCAGGTTGGATGTTGGTGAGTGTGTTTAATTTACAGCTAGCTAGCTATCATATAAAGAGATATCTCTACTATAGATATCTGCACTATAGATATCTGCAATATGGATATTTTTGTCAGGAAAGGATATATCTCTATTAATAATAGAGGTATATTTCTTTGGAATAGAGATATTTGCGCAAGAGAAATATTTGTTATAAAATACTCGAGATATCTCTATTCCAGGAGTAAGTGTTAACTTGGCACGTCTAGAGGTAGAGATATCTCTATTAATATTTAAGATATCTCTACGACTAATAGCGATTACAGCTATGAATAAGACATCAATGTTAACCACACCGTGTGTAATGTTTCCAGAGGCACACCTAAGAGCTTTTGTAAAAAGAAGGTTTTTATTACGACTACTTTACCTCTAGAAGTTGTTTGTAAAGCTTCGGGTAATGATATCTAACATTGATTTCGAAGTAGGAGTTCAATTTCTCTTGAAGTTTTTCCTCTACCAGTGTAGGATCCCGCACCCCCAGTACAAGTGGAAAATACTGCTGTTTCTTGTCTTCTTTTAGCATGAGTTCATCTTTCTGTAAAGTAAAATACAATGAAGAATACAATTATATATAATTTCAACGAGATGTGATGATTTGGGGGTGCGAAAAATACAAGACCGATAGTTCCATCCATATGTTCCTCTGATCAGTAATTAAAATTGTGGGTTGCAACATCCCACTTAGTACATTGGGACTGATATTTTGTATCCCTTGCCCTCTAGGCATAATTCAAAAGGGCAATCGATGTTTTATTTATGGTGTTGGCAGCTGGTGTGGCAGGAGGTTCTGTCCCCCAGGAGATTCTGTCCCCCTTACGGCAAACTGTGTACAAACGTCTTATGATAGCGCCCTCTTTTGAATCATCCTCCTTCAGCCCATGTTAATTTTCCATAATGGACGACAGAATCTCCGGGAGACAGATTTACCTATGACACCAGAACGAATCATAAGCTCTACTAGCATTGCTGCAAATCAAATTTACTTGAACTTGAACCATCCGTCTGGTTGACCCTTTACTCTAGCACTCGCATCTTAAACACTTTTATGCGCACATGCGCAGTTTAAGAAGCATTACCTACAAAAGTAAGATGAACGTATTTCACCCAAATTGTATGTATTCAACCCGATTTCTGGCTTTCAACTTTTGAAACCTAGTAAAGATGAATGTGGCATACGAAAAATCTAGTTTACCCAAATTGTGCAAAATCTTCCCTTAAATACAGATCTAGTCAGTGTGTCCATGCCCAATAGTTTTTAAGTAGATATAATATACCGAAACGAATCGTGACTAAAAAATATAATATTTTAGATCACAGTAACAGAGAATCGGTTTAGTGTTCAGATGTGTTAATGAAAAGTGCTTTAAAAATAAAAATGCAAACCTCAAACTTCAAGATAATGTGGTCAAGTAGAGGGCGCAGTTTCTGGCAACAATCAATGGCAGCGTAAACCGTGTCAGATTCAACAACTTGTGTTTGTCCTTCTTCTCGTCCATCCAGCTCAAGCTCTCCTTCGTTGTTCTTGAACCTTTCTTCAAGAAATGTTCTCTCCATATCAAACTGTGCTTCTCGGGCTTGTCTGAAATATTCGTGTTCCCGCAAGATGTTGTCGATTTCTCGACGTATCATCTTACAGTTTAAAGCCGAAAAGTCACCGTCGGTAGACAAACTGTTCGGACCGTTCTTGAAGGAAAGGGGTTTCATCTCTCGATGTACACAGTCACTGAAAGGTTGGGAACAACAAACATCTATCTCTGCGAGAAGCTGTAAAGGTTTAAAACAAACTGTAATTTGTTAACCTTTTTTTTTTAGATGAGATTTGTGCCTTGATTTCAGAATTCGTGATCACAACAGTCCAATCACTGGCCGTATAGATCTGATGCATTGACGTTATCCCGCTGCGATTTTGGTGTAGTGAAAACAAAACAATGGAAATGCATATATATGTAAGCGCAGCGCACAGGATGGGCCAATGGGCTACCTCCGTTTGACCTCTACGCACAAGGATGCCCGTCCAATTACATTGTCACAAAGAAACCCTCAGGTTTAGTTTTTTAATGCATATTCATTAGCTGACGTGAATATTGATGTCCTGTAACCCAAAGTGTGAATAATGCATATCATTAGACCAACACCCGATCCAGCAATGCCGTGGTTGATTTAAGCTGAGCAGGTAATGACAATAGGTAGCAGTGTTTGAGGAATGCTTCAGTTGGGGTTTACAGTGTTGTGAGTTATATATTCATCAGGTCAGTTTTGAATTAGAAAAGAAGTGAGGTGAAAGTTGAGTGCAAGACTGAAGAATGATTGAGATGATGTAAATAAGATGCAAATGTTTAGTTTTATGATTTCTCTGTGTGAAGTGAATGTCAGGGCGTTGTCTCCAAGATCTTGGTCAGTGAGGACTGCCTTACACTCAGCTCTGCTGCAGCGACATTTGTATAAGAGTATTCAGGTTCCTAATTTGATTAAATCCAAGCAACTGAGTGCTATTAGGGTGATTTTCCACCTACCATATTTAAACCTTTGGGCGAAAGAGGAGACAAGTCCGGAGAAGGATCACCAACCGTAAGTTGAAACTTTTGTGTACATATTCGTTTGAGTGAAGTAATTTCTTTTAAAACTACTACATATATTGCTAAGTTAAGAATCTTACATTTGTGGTATTTATGTTAACCCAAGTTTTGTGGCTAGAGACACAGATATTTCTACTTTAAGTGGAGAATTTCTTGTGCTTTTCATATTTAGTATTTTGTGCATTTAAACCTAAGAATTACGGCAAGTGTTTGGTTTACTTATAAACTTGCAGACAGCCTTGGTTCTGGGCCACAACTTTACGTTGGAGCACCACTTTTTATGGTGAAGTTCCCCCCTCATCAGGACTGATGTTTGAGCGTCACCATTTAACAGGAGGCTAGGCAAGCAGGAGTGGATTTCGGAACTGTCAATCCCAAGTGGGAAACTGTACTTTACTTTTGCAAGTAGCCTTTTCTTTAACGTGGATGGAGTAGCCAGCAAATAATATTGAATAGTGTGATGGGAACGTTTAAATAAGAATTCGACTTGTGTAGAATTATATAAAGAGTGCCAATTATCATTAATTGCAACTAATTACCTGTATTTTAGAAACTGCCTTACTTGAGAGTGTATGCTAGGTATTTCAAACCTTAGAGCGTTGTGCCTGAGTGGCAACTCCCTTAGTGGGAACATTTTAACATTTGGTCTTTGTGACCTACATTTTGATCTTGGTGATCAGTGGTCTGAGTGACCGACATTTTTTGGTCTTTTAATAGTGACCTGGTTTAAATTTTTGCCTTGGTGGCTATTTTCCTTTTAGGAGCAAATAATTGATAGTTGTCTTAGTGATATAGCATCGAGCCCTGATTAATAAATTTGACATGATTGTGTGGAGCACTTTGGACACGTGCCCAAAATGAGGCGATTGTAAATTACAAGAGCTAACTTGAACTTACGTTTTTATGTTTTTATGACTAGTGTATATGCTCGTGTAAACAAGGGCGTCGATGGGTGGGGGACAGGGGGGACATGTCCCCCTCACTTTTT